>CALNHX010011537.1:0-31272 GCA_940337035.1 Agriotes lineatus
GCCTTAGTGATGGACAAAAGAATCTGACGGTGCTGTGGCACTACTTGAATGGTGAACTGACTTTGCTCTTCCGATTTAATGGACAGCCCATTGTACTGCTGCTTGAGAGCCACTCCTTTGTCAGCAGTATCATTGGCCACAGCTCGTTGGAGTTCACAATGTAATGGGTTATAAAGCCAAGCTTCGGAGTCCTCCTTCAGAAAATCGCTGTTTAAAGAAAGAGCTTCAAGAAACTTCTTTGTATTTCTTGTCACGAAACCAGGAATCTCTTTCACTCGGATGTCATGGTCAGAAAGAGTGATTTGCTTCTGCGGATCTTTCGAAATAGAAGGCGTGTCTAATTCTAATAACATCTTCATCTTTTCTTCAACCGAGGTTGATCCAGAAACCAGAAAAGGTAGCGCTAAGAGATCACTCTCCGCAACAGATAATCCAAAATGTGATGTAAACCAACATCTAATGTAAAACTTCCTTGAATCCATTCAGTTCACAAGCAATTAAACGAATTGCATTATTTCGAAAAAGAAAGATCTTCATGCCGTAAATCAGACGGGCCATAAATCTTGCACGGTGCAAGAATATAACAATAAGCTCCAATAACTCTCTATAATCATCTCAGTATTCAACTGCTCAGCGGCAAATAAAAGGATTTCATTCTTGACAGAATCCAATTCGGTTAGTACGGATTCGTGATTGAATCCAGGATTGAAGTCGCATCGTTGATGATGTATATCCAAAATGTCTTGAATCCTTTGAATAGTGGTATTTCTGGAGCTAAGGAAGGACCCATACATGTAGAAAAGACTTCCTTCAGCATAACTTCATGAAAGTTATGGCGACAAGCCAAATACAATATTGTAGTAGCTTATGCGTTGTGACGCCTATTTAATTACGTAATATTAGTTCTACTATTTTTTTTCTAATTTATTTATCTTATTTGAATTTCAAATTATATTCTTTTTAATAAATGTATTGCATTGAGACTTTTCAAGGGTGGTTCGTTATTCTAGTAGTCTGTTATTTGAAATTTTAATTTTATAATGACTTTTGATTATGAACTGACACCTACTATCAGCTTGACTTCAAACAATAATCCAACAATAATCAAACCAAAAATGAGAAATATTCTTTCTAATCACATGTAATTGACTCAATTCATTAAGTAAGTACTTTATTATATTTATGTCACTCCTTTAATTGTCTTTTATTCAATATGCTTCTATAGGACTAATTAAGACCAACCTGAACTCCTCCTACTTTCACTTCTAGTCACCTCAAAACACCACTGTTCCTGACGTTCACAGCTCAGATCCTCAACAGACCAGCCACTATGCTCTGCTAACCGTCAAACAAACTCCAAACTGTCAAAACCCTGGCAGCTTGCAGAAATTGTTCTGTTCCTTGCACATACGCTACTGTCAACCCAACAACTTCCTGGTAAATTCAATCTTACTGATAGTCCCAAGCTAATCTTCTATTTTCTCCAGCTCCTACTCTGTAGTCAGCAACCAAATAGAACCGTCCAAATCAAGCAGTTCCACCGGAAACTCCCGTCAAAATGATCAACACGTCCTCCGGACAATCACCAAATCCAGTAATTAATGTAACTTATTATTCCTTGTAGTTACCAAATAATCCAATTCCATTTAAATATTATTATTTTCTTCTTACTCGTATCTAGTTAAACCATATTCCATAATCTCTTCAATAACTGTATACTTGCACTAATTCATATTAATATTTCAACCTTATTTTCACCTCGTAGATTTGTTAACACCTTGTTTATTGTATTATACCAAATTAGCAATACAAATAAAGGTAAAATTTCCAGTTTTTTATGAAATTTGAAAGATTATTTTGAAAATACATTTTAAATTTTTTATTTTTACAATCATCCCAAACAAAATCCCCCTTTATGCTAGCTACAATTATTCATACACTCTTTAAAATTAAATGATATGATTTCTACCTACTACATTCTAATTTCTAATAGAAAGCATATTTGTCACATGTAAAATTAACTTATATTTCTTTATTACATTTCAACACCATGATAGAATACTCAATTGCTATTAGATTTCAAAATAAATTGTAAATTGTCTCAAATTAAACTTTTATTACTTATTTTCAAATAAACTAGCAATATTTTTTAAAACTTTTCTAAGTTGATTGTATTAATATCCCAAATTCAGATGTACCTTATTTTTTTTTCAAAAACCTAATTTTTACGTATCATAACAATATATTCCGGCCAAGTGTTGCTTTGAGAAGCACACAAACTCCATTCATTCGTCCAGTATTGTAAGCAGTGGTATTAAAGCTAAAAGCCTTAACATTTCTCAGATTCCAATCGTCAATTGTTTAAATGATGGCATCCCACATGACTCTGTTACGGTATTAAAAGAACTTTACGACACCCACCCAAGGTGAGCATCGCACCACGGAATCAGTCCTGGAAAACTGGCACACTTGCCCTGAGATCGGCTAAAAATAGGCTAAAGGCCACGGCTTGAACGCTCAGGGAGTCGGGCGTGAGTCACACGATACGTTCTGGGCAAGCGTGTTGCGGCATATATATATATATATATAGGGTATGTCAAAATTATGAGGGCGCCACCAAGCCTGTCTTAACCCGACTAACCGGGCCTGGACGGTTAGACGGGAGCGAAGCACGAAAAATACTCCGTCGATAGGATTACTCAAGAGTTGCAAGGTCAAATAACAATTTCGAGATTGCCTTATGCAAGGATTGTAATTAGGTGCCAATCCGACCGCGACTACGCAGCTGTCTCACCCACCTGTACGCTCAAAGCTCCCTCGTCCGGTCGCACAATAATCAGTACACTGAAGGGGGCGCTTATCTGAAACAGAACATGCACAAGTCGAAACAAAACAATAGTTCCCTTAACTAACAAATCATGTATTGACTCACGGGTTACAATGGGGCAGCGGAGTGCGTCGCCCTATATCTATAAATAGATTATATCTAAGAACACCAGCTGGCGCGCGCTCTAAACCTAGCGACAGATGTTGAACAGTAATGAACAAAGTAGCACTTGTAACATAGACAGTCTGTAACTTGGAATGAATGTACAAATATGCGGGCGCGACGCCTTATGCAGCAAACAGTAATGAACAAATTAGCACTTGCAACATGGACAGTCTGTTATTTGGAATGAATGTACAAATATGCGGGCGCGACGCCTTATGCAGCAAACAGTAATGAACAAATTAGCACTTACAACATGGACAGTCTGTAATTTGGAATGAATGTACAAATATGCGGGCGCGACGCCTTATGCAGCAAACAGTAATGAACAAATTAGCACTTGCAACATGGACAATCTGTAATTTGGAATGAATGTACAAATATGCGGGCGCGACGCCTTACGCAGCAAACAGTAGTGAACAAATATGACGACAGTGCCTGTAGGCACAAGAGATGTGACGGGCTCGCTTGCGGCGTCCCAATACAGCTCGTACGCGGGGCTTAAATGCTCTCCGCGAGAAAGGTACACTCGCGTTCACAGCGGTAATCAGTTCAAAGACACATACCTTAATATGTAGGCGGTTGGGGTGCCTGGTACAGTTGAGTTGCGACAGGCTGCAGTCTTAGGTGGCAGGTACTTTCGATGTTCGACGGCTATAGGGATGAGTGGACATCCGCCATAATGGCGACGTGAGACGCGTCAGGACGCGTACAATTGGACGACGAAAAAAATGGGCCACTTTCGTTCTGCTGGACAGATCCTCGAAGGTCGAGATGAAGGGGGCACAATCCCTTACTTACGGGAGCAGGAACTGGGCTCAAAAAGCACCCACGCTACGCCGAAGACAATTCGAAACTCACACACACAACCACCACACGAACGTTCTCTGCAACGGGCTGCGATCAACTGCCCAGAGGGAAGCGCTGCCACAGGTCACATCGGTCGCGTCCCCACGTGATTAAACCTCGGCAGCCAATCGCGAGGCGATAAAATGAAACAAATTAATGCCGGCGGCAATGGTATCACGCCACAACGGCGTGTTTTCTAGAAGATTCGGAATTCTTGCGAGCGATAACGCTCGGCTGCCAAAGCGCCATCAGAGGGGGGCTCCAACCGACGAGAAATACTGCGTTTGGGGCCAAATATGTGCGAAATCATGATTCTGGAATTAGGCGATGGAGCCAAATAAAGACCTAAAAGGGTTTAGCATACGGGCACGCTGCCCTAAAGCCTAGGTGGCTATTTAAAATACCAAAATGACCTGACACCTTTGTGCGTGTTTTGTTTAAATTGGCGTTGTTTATTTACGTTGTATCACTTAGGCGACACATCGATACGTAATAGCAGATGCAATTGTTTAAAATTCAACCTACTAAGATTTTTTTCTCGATTATAAATATGAGAATATTTCCCATAATTTCCAAGATTAACACCGCAACCTTACTCTGGTCGCAGACCGTAGTAATGTCATTGTGTACATTAGGTGAAGCAGTGTTACAACTATAAGCCGTTCACGATCTTTTTGGGTCAGGTGAGGCTATGACCATCTAGTAATTTTGTTGGCAGAACCTCTGCTGCAACTAAACTCCCTCATGGAAATTGACACTTTTTGTGTTAGGTTAGGTTGTTTTCAGTTTAAGGTTATATTTTCTGAATAGGTACATTGTTGCCGGATATTCTCTAGTCTCCACATCAACTCGCGTTCTTTTAAATTTGGTCTGTCCTTTTTAAATTGGAAGTAGCATCGTTTAATGAAAATTTTTTGTTGTAACAAAATTATTTTGGGCATTTTGACTTTTCCTTTGACGGAAGTTAAAAATAGTTTTACACATTTGATAAAACATTTATTTTCTTAAAAATATGAAAATAATAAATCTGGCAATGTGGTGGCAAGAAAATGTCGAACAGACACTGACAGAAAAAAAAGTTGCATCCGCTACATCATCGCATCAGTTAGTCCAACATGAAAAGAAAAAATCATAGCCAACTCTGTCCCAAAAAGGTCGTGAACGGCTTATATACTGCTCTAGAAATGAACTGGACCACCCATAAAAATTGTATTTGTTACATTACGTCATGAAATACATACATAAAAGCTTTTGTTTTATAGTATACTCATATTGAGCATATTTAATTGCACTATCTTCAAATATCAACTCAAGAATTAACAAAATCATATTCATACAATTAAAAAATAATAAAATTATAAAAAAAATTATATTTCACAAAAATAAGAGGAATCGCAAAAAAACGAAAAATAATAGTTCTTTGAGTTTCTTAGGAACGTTTAAAAATGGTTGGCAACGATTTGACATGCTTTGTATGCAATGTGCTATCAACATTTAGGCAACATTCAAAATTTCCAAATGATAATATTTTATGAATGGACTTGGTTTTATTTAAATCAAATTATGAAAAGATATGCTTTTTATAGTGACACAATCATGAAAGGTTACCAAAAATGCCATGACTGCCCTATTGGAAAATATTTTTAAAAATTGCACCAATATGCTCCGGTTTGTTTGTGGAGCAGTATATAACATGTACGAAAACCTGTTTGACAATTTGGGAGTATATGTAGAATTCTATACGAGCTCGTTATTGCATGTCGACGATTCCAAGAATGCTGATAAGTCGCAAATCTTTTTTATTTCAGTCGGATTCGATTTTTTTTTAAATTGAAATAGATCTGGCATTCTTCCAAATAGTGAGAAAATTTACGCGTGCCAAAGCAGTAATATATGATATGGGAATAATTATTTGGCAACAATATTTAATAATCTGCAAGTTTATAGCATCTGAACTCGTACTATTACTTTTAAGTTATTGATAATTAAGATAACAATATTATCGTCGATGAAAGCAAGTCAAAATCAATCATGTTATCAGCTGCTTTGTTATTATAATACAATTACATAAGATTAGTGTTATTGTTAGCTGCTAGAACTGAATTGATAAAGAAGACATTTATCTTAAATTGGTCAGAAAACTCAGTAGATATATATATATATTCGTCTAGTTAGCAATCGGCAAAGGTTTTAGTTCTCTCCATAGCGTCTTTGAAATTTTTGAAACATCTCAAAGTTAGATATTTTGGTTTCTCTGTAGGTTTACATATAGCTAAATTACAATAAATTAATTCATGTTTGGAAAGAAGCTGAAGGACAACTCCTGAAGAAGTCACCAAACGAGATAAGAAACATTAATAAGAGATTCTGTATTGTGTCCAGTTCGTGTCGACTCAATGATTTGTTGAATATCTAAAGTTTCAATCATACAATTAAGATAAACAGTATCAAAATTGTATAATTATAAAAGATTAATATTAACATCACCAAAGCAAGCTGCTGATCAGATATAACTGTACACAAAACAAGTCATTATTCAAATTCGTTACAGGTCTGAAAAGCACTTCTGCGTAGGAATCGTCGACACTTGTAAAAAGGAAACCCTCACACACACGAGTCCCAGGCAAGGAAGCTGTGGTAACTCAAGGACGACCTGCTTTTGCAAGGAGCTAAATCTTCTCCATGCAGAAAAAAAGAGCCAAAGGAATAAGAAACTATAAAAACCAGGTAATACACAAGAAAGCTAAGCCTACCATTAAGACTTTCTGCTTTGTTTTGTCAAGGTAGAGACATGTGCTTGCTCAGTATAAATCCAAACCATGTTTGATCTTTGAAAATTGCTAACAATACCTCTTCTAGAAACTTGATCAGGATCCCATAAAAGAGCACGTAACACAAAAACAATTTCCCAAGGAAGATGCTCTTGAGGATTCCAAAATTAAAGGCACATTTGACTCCACAAACGTAATTCACAAGACAGCCTTTCTGCAGCAGCATACAATGGTAAGTGGTCGAAAAAGATAAAGGCCTTGCACAAAATTTAGAAAAATCCTTAAGAATTCAGGATAGGCAACCATAGCAGCTCGATGCGTGAAGTAAAGCCTAAAATAACGTAAATTATTTAGAAAGCATGAAAACTGACGCACAGCTTAACTATATTGTAGGTAAAATTTAGAGTTATCAAGAATAGAGCAGTTAATGATATAAATACTTATAGATGACCTTTAGCTCATAACAGCTCAAACTGAGCAACTTTCGAATCATTAATATTAGATAAATGTAGCTTCAAATCACCACCACAAGCTATTTAACGAAATTCAGGTACTAAGAAAGATAACGTACAATCAAACGTATTTATAAATGCATCATACTCACTACCAAATAATCTATAAACAACTCCAATTACATATTGTTTTCTGTCAATATTAACCCTAATTAATAAACCCCCTAAACGCTCAATCTCATTGGGAGTATTAATAACAACTGCATTGCATCCTTCTACTACATATATAGCTACTCCACCACACCTTTCCTGTCTAATCTTTGCGAAGCAATTTATGATGAGGTATATTTAAATTTTTATCAGGAATATTGGAATTTAACCAGGTCTCATTAATATCAAGTACATCATAATGCTTAATATTTGCATACACTCCTGCGCGATTTAATTTAGGCATAAGCCAATATGAATTAATACGCACAAACTTAAAATTATCAATTTTCATAATAAAGTAGCTGTACCAAAACTAAACAAAAGTAAAATAAAACCGGTCTACTTAATAAGAGTCAAGTTATACTTCACCAAATAAATCAAATTATCAGAAATAATGACAAAAATATTAGTGATATAAGAATCACTGGGACAATTATAGCAGTTAGTATGTTAGATTCAACACTTCAACATATCTATAAGAATAGGATATATTTTAAAGCAGAACCACCTATAAGTACAAACAATGAATTAAATTAGATTTAAAGACAAACTACAAAATTAATATAACCAGTGATCAAAGAAAACACTAAATAGTTCTCAAGATAGGATGTTTACAATATAAGCCACTATAACGGGGTTCGAAAATAAACTTAAAATATGCATAGCACATCGGATAAAACCACAAAAACTATCTTTACGTCATAATAACTCGTATATAGTATTTATTTAAAATGTTAGTCGTAGTTTCTTAATATCATCAATTTCCTTGATAAACACTACCCCATCTCTAGACCATACTGAGTTTTTCCCATATTTCATTCTTGCTTCCACATACCATTTATACCTCTGCCTAGTCATAAGTACCTCAACATAAATGCGAGTACTCTTCAGCTTGATTCCAGAAGACAACATTAAATGTCGAGTTTTATATGAAATAAACGTTATTATCGCAACACAAGCCGGGCTCTATAGCTCAGTGGTTAAGCCTTCTGGCTACTGATCTAAGGATCGAGAGTTCGATCCCAATCCCGGTGAGGTTTTTAAAAAATTTAAAAATACGGATGAAAACCTCTACAGAATGCCATCATTCGGAAGTGATGTAAATCCGTGGGTCCCATGTTACTACGATGTGTGGTGGTAGCATGTAAAACATTCCTTGCTAGGGTCGCAACTCTTTAGTCTCCAGTAAAACAGGCCAAGCAAGGCCGTTTAATACTGCAATAGATAAATTAATGAGGTAAAGAAAGTGGCGAATTAATATGGATGAAAGAAACATAAACTAGACACACATGGAAATGATCAACGGTAGCCTTTGTTCGATTATGAACTGTAAATTGCTAATACTATGGTATACTGAAGTTATCAGATCAAAAGTTTTGTTACACGCGCTTGTAGTCATAACCTTGAGGAATTTATAAAGAAAATTGCATGCTCTTAAGATTATGAAAAAAAATTACTTAAACGTTACTATTTTTATATGAAATTACAAATATTCAATTATAACATTTTATTTGAAATATTAGCAGGATATACATCGCAAGACAAACAGTAACAGAAAATTAGAAATACCTTCTAGAGATCTAAGCAACTGATTGTTAAAAGTATGCAAATGCAGTGGATTAAATGAAAATGTTTTAAAAGTAGTGACAAGTATACAAATTACAACACAGTGTTTTAAAATTTTGTTCTCTTTAATATTGCATATAGACAAAAAACAACTCTAATTAAAATAATATTTTACATTAAATATACTGTATTGACCCTTGCACCTCAGTAAAAGGGAATGGTAAATAAAAATATAATTAAAAGGGCAATCACTACAATTTAATAAATTAAATAGTTTAATTAAGAAATTTATGTCAAACTCAGGGCTAATGAAAAGGTGTAATAATTATTACTTCAATAAATGGTGTATTGCTCTCTGTAAATTATTTATTTGCAATCAAATAGAGCCTAGCTCCGGTGAAACATGAAATAAACTCTTTCTCGGTGTAGGTTCGACAGCTTGCATTAGAAATGCTTTGCTGTGTGATGAATTAACCAGTAACAAAATGACCTGCACGTACAAGAAATAGCGTAAATTAAATTTAAAAACCAACAAAGGGCAAGACCACATTAGGTAAACGCTGACGTAGCTTCCAGCCACACTATTTTGTTTCAGATGACGCTAATAGACGCTCTGGTATTCGATTGTCTTATTTCCGACAAACAACAAAAACGGCTTCAAATAGCAATTCAAAAGGACGCTACCTCAGTTATTCAAATCTTAACGGATCTGGACCGCTGGAATCACGTACAGCCCCTCGGGAAATATTGAAACTTGAAGTACCCTAAATTCTACGGACCTGGTACAACTGCTTTCTGTAAAATTTACCTTTTTAAAGTGGTGCTTCGATACAGCTCGCACAATAAAGAGACGCCACGGCTATGACACCGTTGGTGACAATCTTCAACTGCCTGTCTTCCGATAGGTTGCTTCACTTCCTCGTACTCCTTCGCTTGATCTTTCCGTTACCTTGCCGTTTGTGGCTCATAAACCTTTAATAGTAATAACGCTCATACAATTTCTATACTTTACAAAATATCTTGTATTATTTTAAAATTCATATCATTGTTTGACGTTATTCAAATCAAATCTGTCATTTACAAAATTTAAGCTGCATTTGCTATTTCAAACATTAATTATGACTGTAACTGAACATTTCCCTTCTGAAATCTTTCTTACCTCATGCCAACCTCTCTTACTCAAATTATACTTGCTACTGCTCATATCGAGTGCATTTCTTAATGTAAAATACTGACTTTCTTGTAGTAAATCAAATAGTTAATTCTGTGGTCTTTTTTAATGTATTCATTCTTGTGTTAACTAGACAATCAGAATTGTTGTGGGCAGGACCGCGCCAGCATCAATGGCCGCCTGTGTGCAGAGCCAAATTTGCCGCCCCAAAATTTACATTTTTGTTGTAAAATATAAATTTTATGTAGTACATACCTAGTTTAACTGTAACAAATCAAATTAATTTAAGTAAAAAACAGAAATTTTAAAAAAGTTTTATTAACAATAAAATTTACAAAAAAAATAGTGGAATAAAATTAATAAAAAGACAACATTTTAGAAAATTATAAAAAAGCAACTTTCCTAGCTTTTTTCTCCGCAAATTCTTTAATTACTAATTCTAAATCGATGGAATCCATCGCGTCGCTTTCTATTGCTATTATAGACAGATTATTTAATCTGCTTTGTAACATTGTGGATCGCATATAATTTTTAATAATTTTTAGTTTGGAGAAAGATCTCTCACCAGAAGCAACTGAAACTGGTAACGTGAGTAATATTCTAAGAGCTATTGACATATTTGAAAATGATGCTATGAGCTGATTTTCAAAAATATATTCAGAATGGACTGGGGCTCTAACTGATGCTTTTCAGCTGAAGTAGGTTTAAGATGTAATTTTAAAGATTTTATCTCTTCAAATAATTCTATTCCATCTACATCTGATTCCTTTCTAGAATCATCAGTTAGATGAAGATGTAAATCTTTACAACATTGTAACAGCTCGTTTTCCGTTAAATCAAACATATTATAGAGAAATCCAAACATAGTATCATATCTTGTTATTCCCTCAAATCTGTCTCTTAAAGACGATAAAGTTTGATCTAATATATTAAAATAAACGTTAACTTTATAATAATTTTTTGGATCAATAATTGGTTCATCACTGTGTTCATTATCAAATTGTCTGGGTTTTCTTCGTGGTCTAACAGACTGAACAGCAGGGAAATTAGGTTCAATACCGAGTTCATCCGCAAGTGTATTAGCGTCAGTAAGAACATTATTGAATTCTTCATCTGATCGAAGAGCTAAGAAAAAATCTAACAAATTTTTAAAATGCTCTAAGCAAGTTTTTATATTTATAGTAGGATTTTGCATCATCGTGCTCAAAACATTAATTTTGATTAAAATATTGTAACAAATTATTGTTGAGCACAAAAATTTATAACTCTGAATTTTTAATGCCAAAGATTTGACTTGATGTGAAGCACTGTGGTCTTGTACGGATAAACGATCTTCAATTACTTCTACCAATGCATCACATATTTGCCCAATTTGGTAACGCAGGGGCTTCACAGCGTCTATTCTACTAGACCACCGTGTATCACTATCTTTTTACCGACGCAGAAAAAAAAACAAATAATTCTTGAACTATATCAAAATAACCAGAAGTCTCAAAAAAAACTTTAGCAGCATCTTTCACTACTAAATTTAATGTATGGGCTGTGCACGGCACAAAAAATGCTCGCAGATTTATTTCTAAATTTTTTTTTTGCAAACCATTATGTTTGCCGCTCATATTTGCCCCATTATCGTACCCTTGGTCACGCTTGTCGTAAATATTTAAATTCAACTTTGAAAGTAAATTCATTAAAAATTCACTTAAACCCACTCCAGTTGAATCATTAATAGGACTAAATTCTATAAAATGCTCGCGTATTTCAATTTTTTTTGAGGACTCATTCAACATTGTAAATCTAAAAATTATAGTCATTTGTTCGATATGACTAATATCCGGTGTACAGTCAAAAATGATAGAATAGTATTTACATTTTCTAATTAAATCCAAAGTATTATTTCTAATTTTGTTACCAATGACATCGATTATTTCATTCTGAATTTTGTCCCCTAAATAATTTACCATTCGTGTTTCATCTTTTTGTGACTTTTGAGTCCGAAGCACATGTTCTGACATAACAGAATCTAATTTTGAGATCATCTCAACAGCTTTTAAAAAATTACCGTTATTGCTTTCAAATAATTTATTAGATTGCCCGCGTAAAGCAAGACACTGTCGTGACAAATATTGTATTATTAAAATTATTCTCTCAATCACAGCATGCCAGTGCTTTGCTTCTGCATTCAACAAACGTAGTTGCGTCTGGTTTACAGTTTGTTCTTTTGATAACAATTTTAAAAGTTCTAACTGATTTTTAACATTTGCATTGTATCACTGTTTTCGTGCCTTAAAATCAATCGTGACAAATGCTGCCAGTCAGAAACACCTTCCTTTTGCGAAAAACTGTTTTTAATTTTGCCAAATATTGTACAACAAAAGCAATAAACTGCATTATTTTTTATTGAATAAACTAACCACGGTCTATTAATTTCTTCTCCATTTGGAAGAGAACGGTAGAAATATTTTTTCGAAAACCTTCGACCATTTTCATTAGTTGGTAAATTAAATTGCGTTACCTGAACAGGCCCTCTTTCTACAAAAATTTTTGTTGTTGATATTATCTCAGGCCACTCTCCAGGATCATCTGAGGTTGCTGTGTCCTGCTGCGACTGCTGTGAATCTGATGAGCAGCCAAATTTCTTTAGTTCAGAAAGCCTTGATGAGGATGACGTGCTGGCTTCTTCAGCGTCACCAACTTCTCTTCTCTCTGGTTTTGAAGACTCCGAGTCAGATGAAGTCATCTTCTCTTCCCCAGATTCGGAATCTTCCCTCATAATTTCCATTTCGACTTCTTGGACGCACGGTTCAGTTTTTTCTTTTCTTCTTTTTTTTTGTAGACTTTGTTTTCGATACTGAAAACCCGACAGCCTTTCCGTTTTTCTGTTCTAGAAAAATTATAACAATTTTATTACTTAATAAAATTTAAGAATATGTAGGTAACTATCTGTGTATTGATTGATATATGATTGATATGTATGTAGGTACTTACCATATTTATAACTTTTCTTCAACTTTCTTCAAAACACAATCACTAACAGAATTAATTTCTCTACTCGATCTTCTCTGCAGCCAATTCAAAAATTAAATGACCAAATAATTATCATTGCACCCATATTACCACAGCATTAATGTAAGCATCATATAATATTATATTTCTTAAAATCAGCTTTAAACAATTAGGTACTTACCGACAAAAGAGATCGCCGACACCCCGATCAAAAATAATATAAATACCTACTTCATAAATACGATATGTTTCACAGCCGCCAGCCGCCAGTTTTCTGAAAAGTCACGTTTTGTTGCTTCTGATAAATATCCGGCTTTTTTGTAATCATTGCATAGAGATGCATGGAAAGCGTTCCTTCAAGTTGGCTTCGTTTAACAATTAGCCGCCACGGAATAAAAACTAACTTCGAGAATTTACATAAACAATAATCCATGTAACCATATTATCAGGTGTTCATTTACACAATAAACATTTTTTATTTGAAATCGGCAGTGAAGTACGCCGAAATCGTCATTAAAATACGAGAAATCGGCAGTGAAGTAATCCATTGTTTTACGACTTTTTTGTAGGTGGCGAGGCGACAGATAAACGTCAATCGACCGAACATAACCTACAAAAGTTGGTTAAAATGTTGTAATTTTACGATTCCTCGATTTCAAATAAAACATAGTGTACACTTCGGCACTGAAGTTTCTTTTTATCCCTCATGTGGTTTATTTGCCTTGGCCCTACGGGCCTCGGCAACTAAATCCACATTCGTGATAAAAAGTTATACTTCAGTGCCTTGGTATACAAACTACTATTATCCGCAAACGTCACAAAAGTGACAACTTATTTGTCTTTATTGACAAGGTAAAAGTGTCACTTTATCTGCCTAAGCAGATAAAATAGCAACTTTTGCGTACTTTATCTGCCTAAGCACACAAAATGGTTGCTCTCTTTCTTTCTTTCTATGTTTGTTCGCTATCTCCTCCGAAGATACTGGACCGATTAAATTGTATGATAGCTTAAAATTTTGCTAATTCTTAGACTAAGATCGTAGGCCGGTTTTTATTTTCAAAAAAAATACGAAAAAGTTTTAATTTAAATAAACCTTTAAGCAGCGGATCGGAGCATCTGTCGCCGTGGGTTATGGTGTGACAGCTGCTGTGGCCGTGTGCTATTAGCTCGGGTGATTCAGTATGTTCATATATCATTACAGTAGCGCGTTAACTGAACAACAGAGGTTGGCGCAGGGGTACAGTGCTCGCCTGAAATTTACCTGAATACGTTTGCGGATGCAATAGTATATGTTATTCGGAGTAAAAGTGACTTTATGTGGCTTAGCTGAATTATTTGCCTCACTAACGTTCGGCTAAATAAACTTCAGCTTCGCCACCTAAAGTATCACTTTTACTCCTAATAACATAATCTACTATTATACCTATATAGGTACATATTTTTGAACTTCTAAAATTTGTAAAGTATAAAAAATTGTACATTTTTTTTTTTGTAATTTGTATATAATTTTTAAACCTTTTTGGCCGCCCCTGAATTTGGCCGCCCGTGTGCGGTGCACACATTGCACACTGGCTTGGCGCGGCCCTGGTTGTGGGCAATGAACAGATAAGACTCAAACCTCTCACTTAGTAGGTATAAATTTTCTCATAATCCCTAATAGGTAAAGAGCGCTAGAATATCTTCTAACTTTTACGGACTGCGGTATGCTGAAGTTATGAAATCAAGTTTTGTTATAAAGCTCACGTAGTTCCATGGGAATAACGTTTAAAGATAATCTTTGGACAGTTATAAAAATAACTTCATGCCCTTAAGATTCTTCAAAGGTTGTACACTGTTGTACTTGAGTATTCTATGGTTATACGAATACGAAATTACAGACATTCAATTGTAAAATTTTATTTGTATTATACCAGGATGCACATAGCAAAACAAACAGTAGAATGAAATAACAAATATCTTGTATTAAAAATGTATTTTTAAGAATATAAATGCAATGCGTTCAATGGAAATGTTTTAAAGATAGTGATAAGTGCGCAAGTTGAAAATATACTAGTTATTAGTAATTTCGTTGCCTTTTACGTAACCGACAAAAACCACTAACGTTAATTACCACAATACTTTTTATTAAATATAAATGTTTTTAGTAAGTATAAAAGTAACAAAATTGATTAAAAACGCGCCGTAAAATAGTAAGCCTAAGCTATGTTGCCGCAAAGAAAACGAAAATGACGATGTATTTTGGTCAATTTTCTCATATTCCTTTATAGGCAAAGAACGCCAGAAATCAGTAGGAGCCACTTCTTTACTGGAGACCATGTTTATATCATCTGGTCCGTTGATAAGCAAATACGTAAAGTTATCAGCATTAGCAACCGGCTGCCAGTCGACGTTTTTTGCCTCTGGTTTGCCATTTCTTGCAAATGAACTAATAAAATCTACGAGTGTTTCTTTAACTCTTTCGTCGGATTCTGATAATTTAACAATTGATCGTTGATACAGCAGCGCTCCATCTGCTACATGGCACACTCCATAAGATTCATTAAAACCTGGACAAACAATATCGCCAATATTTGCTTTGTACTTATATATGTAGGAATACGTGGACGACTTGGCTACTTTTGCTTGCATCCGTGCCGCTCTTTCAAAATCAAGGTTAAAATATCTGTCTCCAAGAAGAGTAATTGCTGCAACGGCATCATTATCCGTTATATTTTCTTTGCCAAAATAAAATTGTTTGATTTTTTCTGCAACCATAGGTTTATCTGAATTAGCAACCGTGTAATTGTAGTCCAAAACATATGGCAAAGCTTCGTTCCACTGTTCGTTAAGCTCCTTTAAGCTGCTGCCTAATACCATGTATCCTGCAGATCCTTCCGCCCCAACTAACGTGGTTAACAAAGGAACGTCGTTGAAATCTCCTCTGTCTAATAATTTATAGGGATACTCTGTTATAAACGCAGTACCAGACGGTTTTTCAACAACTGGACCAAAAGGAATATTGGGAAATCCAGGAAATGGGAAAAATTTCTCCAACTGCTCAATCAGCTCATTTGTAGAAGGTCTTCTCATGCACTCGATGAGTTCTTCATTTGATAAACTGTTGCAGCCGACGTATGAACCCAGTTCTCGTGCTCGTTCCAAAGGTGCTTTGTTTATGGCCCAAGGAGCTATAGCCGTTCCACTATGTGGTATTGCTCGATGAAATAATCCTTTAGATTGGGAAGAAAGATATTGGAAATGCACGCTGGCTCCACCGGCAGATGCTCCTGCAATGGTAACGGAGTTCGGGTTGCCTCCGAATGATTTTATATGGCTTTGGACCCACTTAAGTGCGAGAACCTGGTCTTTCAATCCATTATTTCCAGATACAATGACGTCTCCGGTACTTAGAAAACCAAATATTCCCAAGCGATAATTTATGGAGACAAAGACAACATCTTTATCCATCAGATATCCAGGTCCTCCTTCTATTGGGCTGCCTTCCATAAAAGCACCTCCATGGATATAGACGAGGGTGTCCAAATTTGCGTCTGAGTTAAGCAGATCTTGTGGTACATACACATTCAGGTATAAACAGTCTTCGCTTCCTACAGTTGAACCGGTCCAAGCTCTTTGTGCACACGTGTGTACGGTAGTAGCATTCCAACTCCCGTTCCATGGATCAATGTTCTGAGGTTCAGAGAATCGTAAACTGTCAACGGGCGGTTTACCATATGGAATCCCTTCGAAAGCAGCAACGGTCCGACCTCCGTACGACTGTAGATAACGTCCGGTAATATCCCCAAGAGAAATAATGACGGAAGGGTATTCATCTTCTAGCGAAGGAGCTGGAAGATACAAATGAAGCAGAATTAGAGTTATACTATTTTCACATCGCAATAGCTATATTTTTTCTATTATTATATTTTATAAAGATAAGTTTCTCTTTATATGATCAAAGAAAATAAAGAAGCAGAAACGTGAAGAACAAAAAAGAGTGGGAAATCAAAAGGACAACTGATGGTTGAAGTATAATCAACAAGATAAGAAGTAAGTAAGTTGTGATAATACAAAAGAAAAATGCAAAGCTAAATAAAGAGTTATCTAAAAAGCTTAATATATAAGCAACCATACTTAAATAATAACAACAAGGGCATTGATGTGGAGAAGTTTCTAAAGAAAAAATATTAAAAAAAATTGGTATTAGAGCAAGTTGCAAAGTAAACCTCGAACTAAAAGTATTTGGTACAGAATGTGGCACTAACTACTCAATTTAATTAGTTAAGACAAGGTTCTGAAATTAAAAAAATTATATTTAGTAAAATTTTAACATTTAAAGCATTTAAAGCAAAAAGGTCGATATGTAGTAGACAAGTTTATAAAAGAAATTATACTGACGAAAACTAGATAAGAAACTAACAAATTCAATATCAAAGACTTAATGCAAACATATAAACACCTAAACGATATTGTGATATGATATATAAAGATCATCAAAACACGAAAGAAAAAACTTTATAAGAAACGACCAA
Source organism: Agriotes lineatus (assembly GCA_940337035.1). Lineage (NCBI taxonomy): Eukaryota > Metazoa > Arthropoda > Insecta > Coleoptera > Elateridae > Agriotes > Agriotes lineatus. The sequence continues at coordinate 17,523 of CALNHX010011537.1, forward strand.
GCAAGGAGAAGAAGAAAATGGACAGAAATATGGAAATATAAAATTACTTAATAAAAGCTGCTATTAGAAAGAAAATTGTAATTCAAAGACAGCATGGTTATGCACTATGGAATACCTAACAGAAAGGAGGAATCTGAAATCGTTGCAGGTTACTACATAGCGTTTATCTACGAATAAGGAGACAATAGAAAATGTTAGGAGTTGCTAAAACAAAACATAGAATCTGACTTTTATAGACATAGAAAGCACATTAAGTTCTAAGAGTAGACGTATGAAAGGTAGACATAATATAGTGGCTCTAAGGCTAATTATTACAGTGAATATGATAGTATGATTGAGAAGGAAATGAAGAATTAACAACTTTAACCTACACTATCACTGCAAACGAACACGAAGAAAGTAAGACATGAAGTGCTTTTAAAGCAAGTACACGCGTGACGAGATTTTTGCAGTTAAATACCGCAATTGAAAGCTCAGTACCTACACTAAAGTAATTTCTTAAGAAAATTTTAATTGTATACAATATTTAGCGATAATTAATGGAAAACGAGGTACAGCTCAATCAATTGAATAAGTTTCAAAATGAAGCTATAGAACAATAGTTAAAAGCAAAAGAACCTGCACAAGACAAATACGCTAAATACTGTGGGACAAAGAAATCACCAACAATTTAAAAATGCATAACCCTGCATTATAGTCCAATATAAGGTGAAAGAAACACACCATAAAATCAACATATCAAACAAGAAAACGTTGTGGAGTCACAAAATAAATATGGAAAACAATAAAGTTACAAAAAACAAAGGAACTAATCTGATATGGATACAAATTAACAATAGCTCAAAACAGACGGAAAGTAAAAGTAATAAGATTATACCATTAGTAAATGCGAAAAAATAGTAGGTTATAGATCGCTGACGTGGATGAAGAAACTGAAAGGAAAGCTTTACAAGAAGCCAAGGGTAAATGGAGGTGGATGACGAATAGATTAAAGTAAAAATGTAAATTCTAACTTGCCAAATAACAGAACAATTATAAAGGCTGTGTAGGGAAGCACCATTATAACGTTACTGGCAAATGTTCCCATTGAACGATTTTAGATAATACTAAGATAGTCGCTATGATACTAACAGCAAGATAGCAAATATCCATTGTAAACCATGAAAATGTGAACACTATATCAGTATACTTTTGACTTTGACACTTGTTTAATCTAGGAATACATTATTTTTAACACATTTCAAAGACAAAGTTATCCTGATATGAATAGTGTTTACCTTTTGAAATTTCCAATTAGTATAAAATTTGGAGTGAATTGCTTTAATTGAGATAATAATTGTTTCTATTATTAAGAAGCGACAAATTTTGATTAAGTGTACTTCAACGTCTTGCTCTTATACAGATAGCCAAATTTTTCAATACAGTTATAGATTATTCGTATACTGATTGCTGCCAATACAGACACAGATCATATTTTCGTTCTTGTAAGTGATGTCTCAAACAATTACATAAGATAAGAAGAACACTGCGTCATATAGAAAAAATTGCAGAAGGACAAAGTGTGCGTTCAAGAGATCAAAGATGCCACTGGAAGAATAAAAATTGAAGCAATGGTAGAAGCAACAAACGAAAAGTTTTAGGCCACTATGTCCATCCAAGTTCACTAGTCAATTTCTTGGTAGAAGTTCGCCGTCTTCGGTCAAAAAACTATTTTTCCCACATATCTCAAGAATGATCAACCAAATCAAACAATGTTGTAATAAACGTTAAGTAACAAACGACTTCCCTTCTTACCAAAGTTCCTATTCCCGATTCCATAGTCATTATCCAACAGTTGTTATCAGAGCATGAGCAAACGTCTTCAAGTCTACCTGTCCTGATAGAAAAATGCCTCTCCTCCACTTATTTCCTATTTCAAGGCCAGTTCTTTAAACAAATCTCTGGTGCTGCCATGGGTTCTCCTCTTTCACCTATCGTTGCCAATATCTTCATGGGAGCTTTCGAAACCGTAGCTCTGGAATTTTCAGATTTGAAACCTAAGGTTTGGTTCCGATACGTTGACGATACCTTTATTATTTAGCCACATGGTAAAGACACGTTACCCGTTTTCTTAAATCATCTCAATAGTCAACATCCAGACACTAACTTTACCATGGAGATAGAAAGTAACGGTTCCCTTCCTTTTTTTAGATGTACAGATATCTCTCCAACCCAGTGGCAATCTTGGTCATTCTGTATATCACAAACCCACTCACACTGATCGCTATCTACATGCCGATTCCCACCATCATCCTACACAAAAACTTTCTGTTATCCATTCGCTTGTACACCGGGCTGTTTCCATATCCCAACCCGATAATATCCACGCTGAATTAAACCACATTCGGAAAACTTTTATGAATACCGGTTACCGTGCTAGGGATATACAGTTTGCCATCAATCGCCATCTTCATCCACGGCCACCCAAACCTCCAAAACCCGATTCTGCTGCAGCAACGGTCTTTCTTCCCTATATCCACTAATTCACGGACCGCATAGGAAAGTTTTTTTCGAAAACAAAACATTAAAACAGTATTTAAACCCCCGAGCAAAATCTCACAGGTTCTTCCTTCATCTAAAGATAAATTAAACACTGTGTCATCTAAAGGTGTTTATCGAGTCCCTTGCTCTTGTAATGCTGTATACATTGGTGAAACCGGTCTTTCAGTAAAAACTCACATCTCTGAGCACCAGCGCTGTCTCAAGTCGGGTCTCATTTCATCATCAGCCATCACCGAACACCAACGCGATACTGGTCATAAGATCCTTTTTTATGAAACTTCCATCTGCAAATCCCCATTCTTCTTTAGCAGAAAGATTCGCGAAGCCATTGAGATTTACAAACACCCTAGCAATCTCAATCGGGACGAAGGCTTTCTCCTTCCTTCTATGTGGAAAGTGCTCATTCCTAAGCCCCACCCACCGCCACTGAACCGCGACAGCATTTGCTGAACCGCGACGACGCTTGCCTATAAATTCTCGCCCTTCCTACAGTTAGTCGAGTTTCGCCTTTGACGTGGTTCACACGTTGAGTTACCGTGCTCTTTTGCTTTTTCCTCCTGATGAAGCCCCTTACGAAAGTGGGCGAAACGTTGAGTTCTTCGATCTCAATCATGACACGGTCCAATCACGGAAGTCGTTTGTTACCTAATGACAATGGCCGTGAAAGCCTCAGAAATCATCTGTAATAAACGTTATTTGTTATAAAATTATTTGAACCAATATCTGTCTAAAACCAAAGCCTTTGCCACAATCGAGAATTCAGTAGAAGAAATATACTATCAGACAAGAAAATAATTGCAACACAAATTATTATTCTACCATAATAGCTGCAAGCGTGTAATTTCTTATCGTCTAAAGATCCACTGCGCAATTCCTTGGAAAAGTCCGCTATCTTAAAAAAGACCACAAACGGTTATTTTCTAATATCTCATGAACTATCAACCGTATAAAAAGTATTTCGTCTCCTAGCCATAATCACTCAAAAATTATAAACAATTTCTGTCTTATTCTTTGAAAAAACATTTTATTTATTTATACTTCATGTAATTTTATAACATAGTTGAATTTCATCGTTATCCTCGTGAAGTAAAATAATTTTCTTCATTTTTACGTTCTAATCTCTGCAGGAGCACATCAGCGTTGTGTAGTACCCATTGCAGTTGCAGGAAATTTTCCAAGATATTATCTGGAGCAGGTTTCTTGTCATGCCATTTAGGAGTCGCCATCCCCAATCTTCTCCCTTCTTAGGGAAGAAAGACCTTTCCATTATATTATTTCGCGATAATCCATCAAGGAGTGGTATTTCACTAGCTAAGAAGTAGGAGAAAGGATTTCAGCGCAGACATAATAATATTTAGATGACATATAAACTTTGCGTCTGAATGCTCTTAATGGTCTCTCTCTCTCTCTCTCTCTCTCTCTCTCTCTCTCTCTCTCTCTCTCTTATGGTCCTCTGTACACTCTTGTAGTCACCTGCTCCCAACAGCAATTATTTAAAAAAGTTTACAATTGCAATGGCTTGCTTTGTGAAAGATTGAATTATTATTTGCAGCTGGCTGTGGTCTATGCTGAAAGAGCCATTCTTTTATTGCAACGATAATGGGCTTAATACTCGTCGACCGCCCCAGACACCATGTGACACAATGTATCATAGTCGAGAAAATCGTCACTTAATCGGGAATAGTCTAAATTGACCGTTACGATTCATTAAACCAAAGAGGCAAAGCTCAACCTAATTACGCCTCAACTATTGGCTACCCACATAATCATTCAAGCGGTATGGCAATTATATTTCTGGATAATTGGTGTTTAAATGAAGTAGTAAACAAAAATTGAAGCTTGCCGCTATAATTTTTTTTGCAATGAAAAAATTGCCAGTTTGACCTAGTATGGCGGTCCTTTATATCCTTCCTATCAGTATGGCACATAATTTCCGTTTGGGTTTAGGGACCTTGTCTATCGATTACAACAAAAATTAGCCTTGCCGCTTTAAAAAAATATATTTAAATTTATTAACAATTTTCCAAAGCCGCGTTAATATTTGTAACTGTAGTTCGGCTGTAATACTTGCGTTTTTGATACCTATATAAAAAGGTTTACTACCTACCGAGCTTGCCGCTATGACTAGTAATTTAGGTGTTACAGGTTCTTGGTCTATAAGATGTCTTAAAGCTGTGCGTCGCATAGCGTATTCGCAGAACGGGCTCCTGAAAACCATCTCTACGATAGGACGTCTTAAATGTGTTCGTCGCATAGCGTGTACGCAGAACGGGCCCTCTGTCGGCAACTCAAGCAATAACTTAAAGGGATCGGCATAAAGCGGGATAGTATAGAATATACTGTTGTGGTAGTATCTTAAAATTGCTAATTATTTATAAAGGTATTTCTAGGAATGAGATTATTTATGAAAGAATAAATTAATTAATAATTAAAATGTACAAGGGTGAATTTATGCAGTAAAGGAACAACATAAATATTTGAGGTTTATTTAATGAATAAGAGATTGAACATTAATACTGTAAAGTGGTCAATATTTTATCAGAAATGTTCTGGCATATGAGTTGAATAATAGTTGATATAGTAAAAATAGTTGTTTAGTAATATCAGAGTTTAGATCATTACTTATATTAAATGGCAATCAGAATAAGCCATAAAATAGCTTGAATTAAAGTGCAACGCAGACTCGAATGATTAGTTAAAAAAGTCACCTATAAAATTGTCAAATTAAAATAAACTGTATTGAAACCCATCCAGGAGTGTTAGTTTGTAAATAAAAAATTAGTATAATAATGATTGCTACAAAAGGGGAGACATAAAAATAGAACAATTTCTTTTCAAAAACGTAAAATGTATTTTTGGTAAAAGTAAATTTATACTTAAAAAACCTTCAATTTAAATAATTTTATTATCGGGTTGGTGTACTAAAGTGTGTGATTAATAAAAATTAACGAGACCAAGAATAAAACGAATTTTTAAAACAAACTGAATAATGTATGAGGTTACAAATGGTACAGTGAAGAAATGGAACAGCTAAAAACAATTAAAGTAGTCTTCATGGGTTAATAAAATCTGCAGAGGATTTGGGTAAACTGCATAAGAGTCACTATTGGGTATACTGTTTGATTTGTAACTTCATGGAATTTGCTGTCAGGTGAATACATCTACACTTAAGTTAGAATTGGATGCACACTGCATGTGAATATTCTATTGCACTTGGACAAGCTTGTTATTAAATAGATTTCTGCATCCGAGTTGGATTTTGACGTGGGTAGCATCGAGGTTCTTGTTGCACGTCTGAAGTGTCCTGTGAGGATTGAATAAAGGGCATTGCGGTCGCTGTTGGAAGTAAGGTAATTCCTATAGACTGGGAGCTTACATTGGGCTTGAAGGCAGTTTGGATTGCTGATAGCTTGGTGGTTGTTGCAAGAAAGGTGATTCCTGTAGACTGGGATATTTGCAGTAGTGGTGTCTACATTGGTTACAATTATCGGGTCCCGAGTGGTGTAGCTTGAACAAGCGTCCACGTTCGATCAGCAGAGTTAAGCAACGCTCTCTCTGGTCACAACTTGGATGGGAGTTCCACGGCTACTTCTCCCGGCACCTCGTGGTACGGCTATCACGGAAAAAAGTTGGTCCTGGTTGACATAATAATATCGTGACAGTCGTTAGTGGGGTTGGAAGTCCTCATAACTGCACAGCGACGCCTATAATTGGCCTAACGGCTGTTGGCTGAGTGCGAATTAAATAAAATAAATAAATTAATTAATTAGTTAAGGAGTCGTATTTATATGCTGATTTCAGATTTTTAGGAGGTGGACTGCTTAAGTTGATTCGACTGAGATGCTGAGTGGAGTGCTTCAGTAGGCTTAAAAAGTATATGTTAAAAGATCTAACAAAAATTAGGTTTTTAACAGTGAGTGAATTACATATTTGAAGGAATTGCTTATCCTAGTCGATATTTTAAATAATAATATGTGTAACAGGTAGGTATCATTTGATTGACTTTTCACTTTCATAAATATTTGACGTTGACAGTTATAGAACTGCCATAATATTTTTAAGTAATTTATTAGTGTACTAATCAAATATCACAAGTAATAATTTGATAATACATGAACCGAACCTATTTGATAGTAGTTGTTCTCTTAGATCTAGCAAAAGAGAAATAAACTCAAATAGAAAATGTATATAAAAGAGCATATATCTTATATATATTTCTAAAAGTCCTGACTGACTCACTGACTCACTCACTCATCAACGAACAGCCCAAACCCTTGGACCTAGAAAGCTGAAATTTTGCACAGAGGTTCCCTTTATGATGTATACAAAGAATAAGGAAGGATATTTCGAAATTCAACCCCTAAAGGGGTAAAATAGGGGTTCCAATTTTGTATGGAGAAATAATATTAAATAGACATTTCGACTTGAAACTTCGTAGGAGTACTCCTAAAAACAAATAATCAAACACGTATTTCGTGATTTTCCGAAAATCAACCCCTTAGGGGGTGAAATGGGGTAAGTAAGCCTAAAAATCGATATGGGTGTCGTTATTGAGGTTTTTTGGGACGTTGATTGCGAAAATTACATTTATTTTTAAGTCCAAGACGGTGAACACGACATAAGGGAAGAAACGGGACGGGACGGGACTAGACTGGACGGAACGGGACGGACTGGACGGTACGGAACTGAGCGGGACGGGACTGAGCGGGACGGGACTGGCCGGGAAGGAAAGGGACGAAACGGGACGGAACGGGACGGGGCAAAGCGGGACGGGGCGAAGCGGAACGGGTCGGGGCGGGGCGGGACGGACGGAACGGAAAGGGAAGAAATGGGATGGAAGGGGAGGGGATGGGATGGAAGGGGAGGGGCGGGACGGGACGGGAAGGAACGGCACTGGACGGGAGGGAAAGGGAAGGAATGGGATGGAAGGGGAAGGGACGGGAAGGTACGGGACTGGACGGGAAGGGACTGAACAGGAAGGGACTGGACGGAAAAGGAAGGGACGGGACGAAAAGGAACGAGACGGGACGGGACGGAAAGGGAAGAGGAGGGAAGGAATGGGATGGAAGGGGAGAGGCGGGACGGGACGAGACGGGACGGAACGGGACGGGACGGGACGGGACGGGACGAGACGGAATGGGACGGTACGGAGACGGGGACGGAGAAAGGGACGGGGACGGGGATAGGATGGGATGGGATGGGATGGGATGACAGAAAATAATTAGTTATTATTTAATACACAAATAACGAACCTCGCGCGAACGAAGTCGCGGGTAAAAGCTAGTCTTACATAAATTCATCTAAACAAAAATCTATTTCAATACAAAAATAATATCGTACAGGCTTAAATAAACTATGATCTACCTGAGCTAATAAAATTAAGTAAACTGAACAGCACAGTAAGGGGTATAGCAATACATATGTACAGGATAATGAATCACACTCAACCAAAAGGGAACTGCAGTTCGTAAGCTAAAATCAACAGGCGTCGCGGACTATTTTGCTTTCCACCAAACGCCGCTTGCACGAACCGAGAAGAAGGCGATAAAGACTTATATTTGGAACGAGAGCGCGAAAAAGCAAATATTTAAACTAGGAGTGTAGTGATTTCGAACGGCAGGACAAAAGCGTCAAGTTGTCCTAACAATATCTGCAGACGAGCTTTTTCTTCAATTGTAGATCTCAACAAACAACCCTTTTTTAGGCTAATGTTTGTCAACGAAATTATATCTGCTGGTTTATCTTTACCACCTGGCTACAATTAACTTTCAACATCAGCCCTAATATAATTATCTCTGTAGAAGGCTGAAACCCAATGGCTTGTTTTTTACGAATATAATATAGCCCACTTATCTCACATATCAATTGTCTTATCTAACTTAACACTAATTCCATAATTGAATTTCCACAAATGTCACAAATTTGACACATATTACTTCAAACACATATTAATTCTTTATTTATAGTTCACATTTATAATTTTGCACCTCAGGTAGCTCTTGTGTTTTGTGTAAATTGTGATTTCACATTCTTTATGTGATTCTTGTTTAAACCAACATTCGGTATCTGAATATTCTTACTTATTGTAATTCGATATCAATTTTAGTAAATATTAACACAGCTTTGCTTTACTTCTAAAAGTCATTTCGCAGAAAGCTCCTTCTTCATTAGATTAAATTTACATATATTTATTTTTATTAAATGTGAAATCGTCTTGAATTGATATGAAATCATTTTGTTGACTTTTCAGTTACTAGTCCCTCAAATGCTACGTGCTTCAAAGTGAAGTCAAACATATTCACCTAAAACACATTTAGCTTTTTTTTTTTATTTTTAAAATTATATTACAAAACAATTACAAATGAAATACATTAGATAAAGTAAAACATTAATGAAGGTAATACACTTCATTAAATGAATCTGAAGATGGTGCTGTGCCTCTCTGGATGGCAATACTAATTTTTTGTTTAAGATATGCCTTTGCTTGAGGAATACCTGTGCTGTCAACAATTAGTTTTCCTAATTCATTAAAGAGAGACACAGATAATATGTCGTTTAATTGAACCGCTTTTTATTTTATCCGATATTAACATTTTTAACGATTAAACCACTAGCAATTCATTTTTAGAGATCTTCTATCACTTGAAAGCGATCAAAATCGGTTACTTCTTCTTACAACAAAATTACCTTCCTGAAACTCTCAGGCTACTGCCGGATGGTTGTTATCCAACTCTGTCATTTGCTGCTAATAAATGTAATGATTATGTCCAGAGATTGTCAGGTAAGACAGAATACTCTGTATGCATTTCAAATGCAAATTCTAGTCTCCGGTTCTTTCACATGTTAAACTTCTTAAAATGCAAACCATTTCTATATACTGGAATGAAAGATGAGCAGTTCTGCTATCCCTTACATTCTATGACTTTGAGTGAAGGTGATAAGGAAATTTGTCCAATTCCATTCCCATCTAAACTTCTGTTATGTAGTAACTTCAGATCTTGAAATCTTAATAGATTTTCTTCAATTTTCTCTTCATCATTACTCAAACGATAAATCTCACACAAACAGTACAAATGTAGATTCAAATCTACCATGCAGTGAGCACGACTTGTTCCAGAAATTGCTTTACCATTAAATGTGTGACATACAGTATTTCGAGGGTTAATTTTCTTATAAGCCATAACAGATCCAATGTTTCCAAGGAAGCATTTTCAAATGGAAACCTGCCAGCAATAGTATCAAAGATTTTAGAGGGCTGTTTGCTATTGGCTCACTATTTATGAAGATTTGACTTGTAATATATTTAGCCCCACTTGAGGTGCCGAAATTGTAATATAACTCCTTTTCGCGGTGTTACTACAATTAATATCAAACCCCAAATTGTAAGTTAAAATGTAATAGCTCTCTGTTTGTAGCACTATTACATATCAAATTAAATATACCCTTTTTCTAATGATTAACAAGAAGCACTTATGTACTTATCTTACTTCTTAATGTAATAAATAGTAATTGACGTATCTCATAAATGAATTTGACATTTAGAATTATGTCATGTGATTATTGTTTTTTAAGCCTCGACTAGTCAGTTTTACAAGCAATGGGACTCGTATATCCCAGTTGAATAAGTTAATCTTCAACTAACAACTTTCTCTTGTAATTAAAGACTGAATTACTTTTAAAGTATAATAACTATTTGACTTTATGAATCAAATTCTCTTTTCAGGTACTTTACAAAATTAAATTCGTACTTTCAGTTTGTTAGTAGCACATTGAAGTTTGATCTGACATTACAAAATAAAATACAAATTGTCAAAAACAATTTAATAGAATATTAAATATTTCTTCTAAATTAATTTCTAAATATAATTACAATTATCTTAATGATTTGCCGCACCAAATTTGCTTTATAACTTCTTATTAGTTTGTAATAAATGGGCACTAACCTTCTGATTGTCTATCTTGTACCTGAATTCTCTATCTCAGCTTCTAACTGGATACAGTTTCGAAACAATAACAGAAGAGGAAGTGGGCAGAATACTATATGAGATTAAAAGTAATGCTATGGGCGTTGACGGTCTAAATATTAAAATGATTATGTATTGCTGTCCATTTATACTTCAACCTTTAACTCATATTATAAATTTTTGCTTGAAGTATAATGTGTACCCTGATAGTTGGAAGCATGCCCTTGTTATTCCATTGCCGAAAGTAAACGAACCTGGGCATTACTCAGACCTTAGGCCGATTAGTATCTTGCCTACTTTCTCTAAAATAATTGAAGAAATTATGAATAAACAAATCCGATATTTTCTAAATACATTCAATTTGCTACCGGAATTTCAGTCAGGTTTTCGTAAATGTTATAGCTGCACTACTGCAATTGCAAAGGTAACAGACGACATACTCGAGGCTGCAGATAACGGAAAGTTAACAATTTTGGTTCTATTGGATTACAGTAAGGCATTTGACACTATTAATCAGGAATTATTACTTTTAATATTGCACTTTATAGGGTTCTCGTCAAATGCAATTGATTTAATTAAACATTATTTCAGTAATAGATCGCAAAGTGTCAAAATTAATGAACATAATTCATCTTTACGTAACATTGAAAAGGGCGTGCCTCAGGGGTCGATTTTAGGACCCTTGTTGTATACCATTTATACATCAAATTTCTATAAATCTGCTACCTATTGCAAAATGCACATGTATGCCGATGATACATTTCAACCATCGGATTTTGACTCTGCCGTAAGAGAGGTTACGCATGATTTAAATGAACTCTATAAAACATCTGTACATCACGGACTAAAATTAAATCCATCAAAATCGTGTGCTATTTTATTTGGCAGATCATCTAATTTATTGAATATTCAAAATTTGTTACGTATAACTATTAATGATATTGAAATTACAATAACTACACAAGCAAAAAATTTAGGATTGATAATTGACAACACTTTTAGATATCGGCCTCATATAAACAAATGTATTCAGAAAGCGTATTTAAATTTAAAATTGTTATATCCACACAGATCTTATTTAAATAAGATTCAGAAAAAAATGCTCTGCGATTCTCTTGTATTATCCCAGTTTTCATACTGTTCTGAAATTATAGGTCCTTGCTTAGATGTTGATACCAGAAATAGATTGCAAAGGGTGCAAAATTCATGTTTGAGGTACATTCACGGTATACGTAAATATGAGCACATTTCACATAAGTTGCAGGAAACAAAGTGGCTTAACATGAAAAATAGATGCTTATTACAAACTGCATGTTTTTATCATAAATTGATACTTTGTAAAACCCCACCGTATCTCTATAATAAAATAACTTTCAGGACGGACGTGCATAGTTTAAATTTGAGGTTTAGAGGTTTAATTACGCCACCTCAACACCGAACCGCTTTGTTTGAAAGATCGTTTACATTCAATATCAGTAAAGTATATAATGAGTTACCATTATCATTCAAAACCCTTTCTGTTAAACAATTTCGAATAAAGTTATTTAATTTGTATCTAAAATCCCAAGAAACGTGAGTGACCTAAATTAACGAACTTTTTAAATTTACCACTTTTTAATAAAACAAAAATTATGAGTTTGCAAGAATTGCTCGGACTTGAAATATATTTGGAAACGACGGGCTTGTATTTGTATTTTGTGTTTGTATTTTGTGTTGGTCATGTGTATTACTTAAACTTAAAAATTTAATTTATATTTGCAAGGTTCAGATGAAAAACAGTTGTACTGATCTGGACCTTGAGATTTTGAAAATATTTTAATTTGTATATGGTTTTTTATATATCTGTTTATTTTTAAATAAAAACAATTATTATTATTATTATTATTATTATTATTATAATTTCTAGTCAGTAAACATCTCCTGGGGTTGTTCCCAACCAAATCAAAGCTCATTGTAGCTCTTTGAAACATATATTATGTTGATATGCAGTTCAACAGCATACCACAACACTCACTTTCATTGGTTTTACTGGCTTCGTAGTAATATACTACGTTAAATGGGGACAAACAATCTTGAATTTTATATTTGAATAATATTTGTGACTTAAAGTCAAATTTGATCGTAGAGAATGCTATATTGCTACTACGTATCAAATCAAGAATTATTATTCTTCACAATTAATGGAAATTTAACACTTAACATTGACTATTTCTAGTAGATTATCAATTCAAGTTATTTTTTTACTACTTGATATAAAACAACCTTCTGGTTGCTCTTACGACCCCACCAGTTAAAAAATGCAACTGTTACATCACATGACATACATTAGATAACTGGATATTATTTAAATTAAATGTATCTTTTATAAGGTATGCTGCATTACAGACTTTTCCAATAAAGCGGTTGATCAAAGGCAACGATACTTTTCTTGTTGAATTTGAAGCTTTTGAAGAAATTAAAAGAAGTGTTGAGTATTCTATGCAGGACACTTCACTATTGGTATGATCTATCATAGGCAGAAATATGAAGTCAGCTTTTCATGGATGGTTCTTTCCTGTATGAATGATTTGCATGATAGCTGACCATGTGAGAAAGGTTTTATAAATAAAACAGGACACATACTTGTCCTGCAATGGTATGTGAAGCGAGTGGATAATAGATTAACTTTTTATTGATGATTCTGGACGCAATGACATGAAATGGCGGCAACTGTTTCTACATCTTCTAAAGAAACATTTTTCTGCGATTTAGGGGTGACATGCAAAGATACCCATTCCTTGAAAATGTCCTTTTAAATGTATTAGTCATACATGTCACGATCAACATTTTAGTCCGAAATTGAAGAGAATTGTTGGGAGAAACATCAACCATGTTTTTTCCAGTTAGGTAATACTTCAACCCTCGATTGTGGCTAAGGGGTTGGTTCTAGACAGATATTGCAAGGACATTCCTCTCCGATAATTTTATGAAAAATAGCTTTTTCCGCCGTTCGCACTAGAATTGACACATTATTGACAAAATTTTGTTGAGCAAAATCAAACATTCCATTACATCAGCCGTTGCTAGGTAATTTAAACTAAAACTGCGTACATAAATAATTCAAACATTCCATTACATCAGCCGTTGCTAGGTAATTTACAATAAAACTGTACAGGAATAATATTCCCGGCCTAGGCAGGGAATATTCGAGTCTATTTTTTTTTAATTATTTGTTTCGATCGGCGGAAAAATAGTATGTGTATCTT
>CALNHX010011538.1:0-31271 GCA_940337035.1 Agriotes lineatus
AGAAGCAAAATAAAGAAGTAAACTAACCCTACTTGGGTGGTACGCCGTTGATAGAAGTTGATAGACTGCATTTTATATAAATGTATTTATAATAGCTAAATTATTTAAAATATTAACAACGCTTTAGATTATGCAATTTAAGTTAAAAACTAATACAAAATTACGTTAGGTAAATAAAAAGATTGTCTCGTACTCCAGAAACTTGCAATTCTGAAGAGCCTCTTTAGCAAAACATCCCCTTCTGTGTACATATTACTTTATTCACACTTATAACAAAAAATATTTCTAACGTATAAGATTGATATAAAATTATTTTTTAAGAATTAGACCTCTAACAAATGTTATTATTATTACAGCTTAAAATTGTATAATAGTTAACACAAACCTTCAATTCGGCTTAAAAAAATAGTGCTACATGATTCTGTTTTGGCTATACAAATAACCCAAGTTTTAAATGTTTTATCTTAAACAACACTTTGCTTGTTCGATCTTGTTAGCGTTTGTTTAAATTATCAGTAGCGTGATGTATAAAGAACTTGCACTGGAGAGACGGTTTCCTTCGTTCATAGTTCGCAGACGTGCCAAACACAATGCATAAGATAGAACAAGTGATCTTCAAATATTGAACCAACTTCTGCTGCTTGGGCGTATTCACTGCCTATGTCGCATTTGCATTCTTGCAAGGCCGCACTCGCAATATCCGATAAAGCAGATGACGTGTTCTAACATTGTCGATGGTCCTTCAAAACGCTCCAGGACGCAACTACTTGAGCGCCCCAGTAGTCCTCAGCTTCGTAGTACATCTTTCCGACAGGATGCGTGTTTGCAAGCACTTGCTACGATCGAATGTCTAGAAATTACTCAAACCGACATTTTTGGTCCTGAGCCTTCATACGGTAGACTCTATCTACTCTTACGTTTAAATATTTAAATCATTGCTATTAATCTAACTACCAGGGTGTCCATTTTCTACATCATTGTATTGGTACTTTTCTTTACAGAACATACCGAGTTACTTAAATTAGTAAAGTTGAGAAGAATAAGATGTCGTGTTGAAATTGGACCTAAGCTTCCAATAACTTTTTAAAATATTCTGAAAAAATAATGTCAAATAATTCTATCACCACAAATAATAGAACAAAATTACAAAAATAACAATGACTACTTAGATATTTATTTGTAGAATACTAAAATTAACAAAAATATCATGCCACTATTAATTTTTGAAATATAACACAAACTTCTTTTTTTATAGAAGCTATAATCCATATATATAATAGACTTGTCCGTACGGGACGCTGTTTCAGCAGCCAAACCGTAAGAGATCGAGAAAAAAGTTTGGAATGGTCATGTCAGGTCAGGAACCGAATTTCAGTCTCTAACACTAATTATTATCTTAATTATAATCCTAACATTTTAGGTGCCGGGGTCGGTAGCTCAGTGGTAAGCATTCTGACTACTGATCTAAGGGTCGCGAGTTTGATTCCCGGTCCCGGTGAGGTTTTCAAAAATAAAAAATGCAGATGAAAGCTTCTACAGAATGCCATCATTCGGAAGTGATGTAAAGCCGTGGGTCCCATGTTACTACGATGTGTAGCATGTAAAAGATCCCTTGCTAGGGTTGGAACTCCTTAGTCTCGGCAAAATTCTAAGTAGGACTTTGACCATATGACCAAAGCAGTCGGTGTCTAAGGTACCTGGTACTCTGCATGCCTAGACCTTGTCCATTAACAAACAAACAAACAACACATTTTTTAGGTTAGATTCTAGGCAAATTTTATCAAGGCGAATGCGACTGGTAGTTTGCTACCAACAATGACGTCATATACGTACGTGTGGTGAATACGCGTTCTATTTGCAAAACGGTCTTTTTTGTTTTATTAAATGAGACATTTGTCTCACTGGACTACTAGTTGCATATAAGCTCATTAAAAAAATTAATATTTTTCAGATTTCATTAATATAAGAGTCCATATACTTTTTGTTTATAGCCCAGGCATATTAAACAAATTGTTAGCACAAATGTGACTTAGTGAAACGACCCTTTAAAAGACCCCTCTCTGGGAGGCCGGCGTTGCAGTTTTTTTTTTTTTTTTTTTGAGCGAAAAGCGGATGAAAACTGCGTGTTTATTAGACAGAATTACGATAAAGTACCTTATCCGTTTATATTAAAGACAAATTTTATTAGGAAATGTTGTTTAGAATATATGATGAGATGAAGTAGAGATGGGCGCGTGAGTGAATTTTCGCTCACGTCACGCACGTTTCACGCTTGCTTTAAACAGTCACGTTCACGCACGTTCACGCTCACGTTCACTCACGTTCACGGCGTGACACGCCACTCACGACGTGACACGCAGCTTTTATTTGAAAATTTAAATTTAGATAGAACAGAATGTTCAAATTTAAAACCAATGAAAAAACCCTAAAGAGAACTAAAAATATGTTTTGCACCTGACATAATTTACGTAATATGTTGCAATCAGAATAGTTGACATAAAAAGAAAAAAATGAAAATTGACTACAATAACTTCGACAAGGGATAAATACTGATTTCTCGCAAATATATTTCTTGCAGCTGTCTTCAAAGACATTACTTTTAATACTAAAAGCTGTCATTGGAATTGACGTTTCCCTTATTGGTATGAGTACAGAAGGTATATGTTGCTAGGCAACACTTTTAATTCGTAGGTTTGAAACTACTTTTACGTACAAGGATCAACATTTTCAGCGTTAAAGCGAGTATACCAAAAAACATTACTTTTATTAGAATAAGTTCATCTACACAAGTACACAATAAATTGGTTTAAAAATATCATCTACACATCTACACAATACATTTTTGGTTTAATAATAAAACGTAATTAACAGTTTCAGCGTTAGCCGAGTATAAAAATCAAACCATTACTTTTATTAGAATAATAAGTTCATCTACACATTAAAATGTTGATTTAAAAATAATATGTAATCAACATTTTCAGCGTTATGTGGAATTCTGCGCTTTTCTAAAATTCGCCCAGCTGTAGAAAATACTCTTTCGCTTGTAGCGGAACTTGCCGGTATGTTTAAAATTTCTCAAGTTTTTTTAACAGTGGCGTATTTACACTGTTTTTCCAAAATCCTAAAATGTCATCTACATTTCCGAATTTTAATTTAACATACTAATTTAGTTTTGTTTCGACATCATCCTAATTACATGTGTCATCGTCAGAGCTATCTCTAAGTGTATAAAGATAAGAATCTGATGCTGATGTACCAGTTTTGAGTGGTTTGCTATGTATTTCATCATTATCATCTATAGTTTTATTTGCATTATAATCTTCTCTTTTATGTGAAGGTATGAACTTTAAGGATTTATAATTAGGGTCCAAAAATAAAGCCACATAATGTAACTTGTTTGGCACAATTTGTGATTTAATGAATTTAAAAGTTGCTGCACCCTGCAGTTTTTTATTCGTTACTAAATATGTAACGTGAAATTAACGTGAAACGTGAATCACGCCTTGGAAATTTTCACTCACGTTCACTCACGTTCACGTCACGATTTTCAAATATTAGTCACGTTCACGACGTGACACGCCGTGACACGACGTGACACGACTGTTTTCACGTCACGCGCCCATCCCTAAGATGAAGCACTTGAAAATCCTAATTAGCAAGGTTTCATAAAAGTTATTAGCTGTATCTGAAATTTTGCATGGGGCCATAATTTTAGATTCTAAACGACTTTTATTAATGAAATTTTGCCTTATTAAAAACAGAAAAGATACATGACCTGAACAAAATACGTTTTTTAACTACTGCCAGGGCCTCCTTGATACTACGCCGGCACCCCAGAGGCGAGGACTTTAAAAGGGTCGTTCCTAGAGTAGTACTAAAGAACATTTGTGCAAAAAATCAACACTACATTTTTTGAGGTAGATATCTATAATGAATGGGTTATTCTGTTTGCAATATGTGCTATATGTATATCTCGAAAATTGAAGTATTCGCCCCTTTTGAGATTTTGCAAAATGTTTCAAATATGTAAGGACAACTTTGCTAATTTAAGCAATAATACGCATACTATTGGTTGATATATTTTCATTGTGGTTATAGGATCTCGAAAATTATAGCAGATAAGAAAACAATTAACCAGAGGAAAAGGTGTAATGTCTCGAGCTGTATTTAAAGCAGGGACCCGGACCCAAATGAAATAAGGGTTCCGGTCCGGTCCGGTCCAGAACAAGATCGAAAATTTCGGTTCGAGTTCTGACCACACCATTCTAGATAGATTTCGGTCCGGTCCGGTCCGGTTTTTTTCGGTCCAAAGGGTTTTTTTCGGTTCGGACAAAAAAAAGGGATTACTTTAGGTAGGCAGCCTTTTCCCGAGCTTTTTTCATAAAAAATATACCTTGGTATCATATAAAATACCTATATAAAATACAATACTCAATTACTCAATGCAAGTTTTCTTGGATAATCAATGCGTGAGTACATTGTTTTGTTTTCTCCTTGTCATCTTAGCTTCTACCAAGGGTTTAATTATTTCCACTTCAGTTGTTTCCGCTTCTTCTTCATCATCATCAGAGTCATCAGACACACTTGCTTGTGCTTGTCTTTCTCTCATTCCTGGCTCGGTCCTCTGAGGAGTTTGAGGTTTAGTCTTTTTTCTTCTGATTGCAAAATTGATTTTTTTTAATTAGGTAGGTACCTATCAACCGACTTCATAAAAATACAAAAACTCTGAACGCTAGAACTTACAGCTTTTCTTTTTTCCGAAGATTCTGTTTGTTCTTACGAACAATTGTTCCTCTAGAATCTTGTCTTTGACGTTCGCTCTTGTAGGAGGAAGCAGAAACTTTAACCCAGAAAAAGCCTTTCTACACTAACTTGTGTGGCTGGTACACTCAGTAAGACTCCTGCTAGAAGATGTAACTTAGCCATTTCTTCTTTTTTTGATGCCCAAAAATAAAATATTGTGGGCTCATTGGGTAAACGTACCCTACCCCGTTCGACTTGATAAGAATTCAATATATTGTCAATCTTCTTTGACAGCATGAATGAATTAAGGTACCGCAGTTGTGCCACCGTTGATCAACTTTGTGTTCTGATTCTTTTCTTTTCAAAAAAGCCTTCATCTCATCACTTGATGAGTTTGACCCCACTGATTCAGTCTCGAGATCGATTTTATCACCATGTTTTATATTCGTGGAATTGTTCAAAGCCAGTAGTCTAGCCCAAAGCAAAGTTAAACGCTTTTTGCTTTTTCCATCATGGTTACAAAGGGCCTCCGTAAAGGATGTTTTATAGCACTCACTTTATTTAAGATGTACGTGGAACAAAATTGGAATAAAAAATTTAATAACATGGACATAGATCTTGGAGATGATAAAATACACTCAATGTGTTTTGCTGATGACCAAGTAGTATTGGCTGAAGATCGCGATGGTAAACATTACATGCTGAGAAAGTTACACGACGAATATCGGACATGGAGTTTAGAGATCAATTTTGATAAAACTGAATATCTCGTTATTGGTTTGCTGTGGTATTACGAATGTCCATTGCGCTTAGTTGCGATTAGGACGAGTGCGCTAGCACGGGTCCTAATCTTAAGGGCAGTGGACATTAGTAGTGATACCACCACAAAAATAGTCTATTTAACTTCGACTAAGAATGGCATTCGAGGAACTATTCAATGAACCAACCTACCTTTTCAAATTAATTTTCAGTAAATCTAGCAACAAACTACGCAATTTCTATAGTAACAGAACACTAATATTGTCTATTTCTAATCAAAATCACATTTGTTTAAGATATTCACTTAAATACCTTCTAGGAAGATATATCCGCTGATATTTTTTTGATTGCTCAAGAAATATCAAATTCTGGATTTTCATAGGTCACTTTTTGACAGATTGTTAGCTAATTTAATTCATTGGTCATTCTTTCAGAAAATTTGCTTTGTACACTCGGGTGTAATTGCCGGCCGCCAGCTCAGCCGAAGGAGGCGTACAGGTCTTTAACAGAATCGTCGGTAGAACGAAGTAAAAGATATAAATGCCCAGTGCGCCAACGAATTTTTTTGTATTATATACGGCAAGTGCACTTAGGTGTTCAACGAGAATTCGTAAACTGAAATAGCTTATGCACAAACACAATTCCTGAAAGAGGAGCTTCAAATACGATAGGCAGCCGTAACTAAATTAAACCCCCATAGTTGACATAATCACAGTATAATTTCCAAAAATTCCGGATCACAGTACATACAAATTCTTGATTAATAATTTTAAAGTTTTTTTAACCCTTAAGTACTAACGTTACGTCTGAGAGACGGAGATGTTCGAAGCGCGTGTTATATTTCCTCCTCCAGTTAAGATGTATGGTTGATCCCATCTAATTTCAAACTACCTAAAAATAACTCAGTTTTTAAAATTTCGCTGCGGTGGGATATTTTGTGCGGAAGTTATTTGTATTTAAAAATAAATTCCGTCTCAGAGACGTCACGTTAGTTTGCACGCTACTATTTTTGCATAATAGATCAAAAACCAACTTGCTCAAATACGGTTAGATCAACAGACAGTTGCTTGAGCGGCAAGTGTTCCAGTAGTATAATGAATTAGACAGTGAGGACAGTAACGGAGAACCTAATATTGATGAAAATTCTGCTATACTTAGTGACCCTAATATGTTCATCTTGCACTAACTCTGTATAGTTTTAGGGTGGTGTGAAATTTTATACGTATTTTTTTCTCACCTTTTTTTAGTTAAGTTGTGTTAGAATACCACTGTCTGTTGAAATATGTTTGCTGATAATAAAAAAATATTGAAAATTGCCTTTTTCTGTAATTAAGTTAACACCTACATATTTAAGCACGGTTTCCTATTTGACTCTGTAAATGCTAATATTTTTATTAATTTATTTTTTTATCTGATTAAAATATACTTGATACATCATTGCATAGTACTTTATGTTTAAAAAAAATTAGTAATAAATTCATAAATAACTATATGCCCTTCTCTGAGACGTCATGTTAGTACTAATGCACCACAACAGACACGTTAGTACTTGAAGGTTAATTTAGTTTTATAGTGCCTCAACAACTGAGGTATTTGGCACTAATAACAGTTTACTGTCTGTTGTCTACATAGTAATTCTACATAAAGGTCGTCTCTTCGTTTCAGAATTACAAATAATGCTTTCTGAATATCAAGTAACGCTTCCTGAATTACAATTTACTAATCTGAATTACAAGTTAAATTTTCTGAAACACTTCTTACACTTTCTGAATTACAAATGAAAACGATGTAGTGTTTTATAATTTATTAATCACTTTCACTATCAATCCCATCTCATCCCATCTTCTTCTGCGTAGAGCCACGTTTTGGGTTGTGGATTAAATGTTGGGTATTAATTGTACTTGTGTCTTATTGACATCTAAGTTATTTAAAAAAATTAAACACACGACCTTCGGTCTCGTGTCTAAATTTTTCTTGTGTGTTTTAAATGCCTAGTAAAATAAGCCACACACATAATAAGTAACTATTAATGTACAATTTAAAAGTATTGAAATGGAATTTGATCCATCGATCTTTTTAAAGTCTCCAATTACCCATTCTGGCGTAATCGACCTTTGTAAACTGCATGCAGTTGATGGAGAAAACGAGAACTGCATAAAGTACTCCCACTGTTAGAACTGAAGAAAGTAAAATAAATAGAACTACCAATTTTTCATCCAGAAAGGTATACTTCCATTCCGCAAGCATTTATGGACGATGCGAGGATGTGTATTGAAAATATTTTATTTACTGCAGTAATATTTAGCTTGGTTATTTCATCTTTCAATAATAATTAATCATATTTTATAACTACTGCAGTTCCGAATACAGTTACCGATCATTGCGCACATACATTCAATAATTAGATAAATATTCAATAATTCTCCATAGTCGAGCTGCGGTTTTGAAAGGCTATAAATATGAGACCGCAAAAGTGCACTACATTTATGTGAGTTATTTATAACCGTTATATATTTACGAATGTCACGTCCAGCTTTCAATTTTCGGCAACTTGTTGGGCGTCAGTTGCCGATGCCGTTTTATGATTGATGCGTTATGGTGGCCAACCGCCCATCGGTCCCCATCTGCCGAAGTCACATGTCAGTTCCACATGAAATCACATATTAATTAATTGATAGTTAATTATCCTCATGCAAAGGCTGAGCGGAAACCAGTAGTTTTGCTTAAATGTTCTTTGTTATTTATAGTGTTGACGGATTACTCGTCAAATGAGAAGGATTTGAGGTAGAATAATTACCATGCGACATAATTATTAATATCGTCTTTAAATCAAATTAATCATGTGTTCCAATTAAATTAACTGGTATATTCAACCAGTCGCGCAAAAAGAGTACACGTACATATATTTAGGGTGTTCCAATTAACTAGCATTGGAAATCTTTCCATAATCTAGGTAAATTTTGACAGCCAAGCGCTGATCCGATTCTAGAAAAAAATATTACTTAAAATATATACCCGATTTGTCTTAGAGGAGAAATTACAAAATATTAAATGTTTTCAATCAAAAATCAAAATACCAAGTTATTAAAAAAAACTTTAATTTTGTAAAAGGCATTTTGAGGCCATATTCATCTTGCTGTTTAGTTATTTTCAAAAATATACAAAACTGAAAATGTATGCGGTTACAACTGAACAATATCCATTTATGGATGGATTAAACGCCTATACGTGCAAAAATGTTTTAAACACTATTCTTTTTTATTTAAATGGAAACGTAACATTTAGCATTGTTCAGAATACATATGCGAATATACCCCCCCATCATGGGAGCTAAGTACCTAGTTGGTGAAATGAATAACATATCCACATAAATTGATTGGGTCTATCGGATGTTTTGACCAACCAAAGATTGAATTAGAGTATGCCTTCACAAAAAAACGTAAAAATTAAATTAAAATTCTTCAATTTTATTTCGGCGCTACCTACTTCCTTTCGGCCTCGACCATTTTTGCATTTTTTTTTACAACTGCTCAATCAATCGCGACTAACCCAAAACTATATTAAGGGTCTCATGAAACTGTAGAACTTTTGTGGAGACAGCAACTACTTTGGCGTTAACGGAACCCCAGAAAATTAAGTTTAGTGAATCTGTCAAAACAACAACTGGTTTGGAATATTAATAAAAAACTGGAAAGCTTTTGGGCTAGATGAATTTTATTCTTTTTATTTATTAAGCGGTCACATAACAACCCTGTTAGAGTAGTATAACGGACCTCGTCGTGGACGACTGACATCGTGAGTTCGAATCTCGATTGGGGCAAAATGTTTTTTAAAGTTACCGAAAGATGCGGATGCAAATTTCTATCCCTTCTCACCTTTAAATGAAATTTCGCATTATCAACACTCTGCCCCATTCGCACTCTCCGCTAACGGTATTGATATATCCCCGACTTGATTTTAAACCAATTTTTTTTTGTCTAGCCTCCGCAATAATTAGTTTACGTCTCGTTTGAAATTTCTCTTTAGCAGATGATAACGACCATATCACACTGAAAGCACAGGTTCAACAGATTACGAAGACAAATTGTGCTTACGGAGCTGGCGCCCCCAAAAGCGCATGGCATCTATCATAACACTATCATAACACTGTGACGAAGTATCGCTAAGAGCTTACACTATTTTTTTGTAATAAAATTATCTTCAAAATATTGTAACTCCTTAACTAAGATGAATAGGTCCTATGCTCATACAATATTTTGATTCTATAATAATCACATCAGCTGTTGCCTGTTAAAGTTTATCATTGAACTAGTAGTGTACTACATATAGTTGATCCTATTACTGTAAATAGTAAATAATAAGAAATTTTAAAAAATTAATTTAAATTATTTCCTTGACTATTCAACTCACTTGTCATCTATCAAAAACTCACCAATAAAAATACAAGATTTGACGTCTTTGAGCCAATAAAAATGAACTACACTCACCGGCACGAAAAACGGAGCACTTGCATTTTTTGATTAGATTTAAAATTGTGATGTTTTATTATTACATTTATTATTATACATTTATTATACATTTAACATTATAACATGTATAATAAATGTATAATATTAAATGTAATAATAAAACATCACAAAGGGATACAATTTTAAATCTAATCAAAAAATGCAAGTGCTCCGTTTTTCGTGCCGGTGAGTGTATATTGACAATTTTCACTAGTGAAAATAATCGACAATTTTCACTAGTGGTATAGTGAATATTTTAAACAAATTTGATTTTTATTAGAAAACGGCAGTATTAGTGTTCTGTTACTATAGAAATTGCGTAATTTCGTGCTAGATTTACTGAAAACTAATTTGAAAAAGTAGTTTGGTTCATTAAATAGTCCCTCGAATGCCATTCTTAGTCAAAGTTAAGTAGAATATTTTTGAGGTGGTATCACTACTCATGTCCATTGCGCTTAGGATTAGAACTCGTGCTAGGGCACTCGTCCTAATCGAACCTAAGCGCAATGGACATTCGTGATACCACAGCAAAAATATTCGACATAACTTTGACTACTCATGGTATTATAAGTGATTATTTATGGATTTATTGTTATTTTGCAAGTAAATGTACTGCCAATGAACTTTGGTAAATATTGAAATAGTAACTAACAAGCAATCCAGTGAGACAAATGTCTCTTTTAAAAAAACAAAAAAGACCGTTTTTCAAATAGAACGCGTATTAAATAAAAACTGTACCCAGACCTGGAAGGTGTCAAAGTGGTTGCCTAACCGACCGACGTTTTAAGGCGCAGAGGGTCACAGCTCCGTTTGGCTACTGAAACGTTTTTATTTATTAATACGCGTTCTATTTGAAAAACGGTCTTTTTTGTGATTTCTCGAAAACCGGAAGTGTCACGTGACTGAAATTCGGTTCCTGAGCTGGCATGACCATTCCAAACATATAACTTTCATAA
Organism: Agriotes lineatus; assembly: GCA_940337035.1. Taxonomy (NCBI): domain Eukaryota; kingdom Metazoa; phylum Arthropoda; class Insecta; order Coleoptera; family Elateridae; genus Agriotes; species Agriotes lineatus. The sequence goes on from CALNHX010011538.1 coordinate 10,967, forward strand.
CTTTTTTCTCTATCTCTTACGGTTTGGCTGCTGAAACAGCGTCCCGGACGGACGGACGGACAGACAGACAAGTCTATTAGATAAAGGATAGTTATAGAAAAATAATTGTATTTCAGTAACGCGTCTTTAAGACTCTGGCTTGATTTCAGTCTGTCATATTGGCATGGATGACAACACAATTTCAATAGCTGGTATTTAGTTTTTGCTACAGCGTCGGCTAATATCTTTTTTTTTTTATTTTGCTATCCGAACATTTCTTTTCCTTGATTCTGTATTAAACATCCACTTTATCACAGCATGCTCTTTTTGCCCGAATTCAATGATTGATTGCGAATTCTTAATCTACACTTAACACACTCATGAACAATATCTCTATTAAAATCTGGAAACCGTTTTAAAATAGATTCTTCAGAAGTTCACCTCACATCTTCGATAAGAACGTTCTTAATTACAAGAAACATTTTCTGCACTAATAACTATACTGCCAGAATTTCTTTATTAATTAAAAATATGTGATCATTTGACAAAATTTATATTCAGCAGGAATTTTCCTTAGTTGGTGTTGGTTTTCTTACAAATGGCATCCCAAATATTCATTTTCCTTTTCTCTTCAAAACCCATCCAACTTCAATGACTCGCATTCGACGTTGAATTAATGTATTGTAGAAAGGGCAGCAATTACTATTCTAGAATGTGGTGGCTGTTTTGTTTGTTTTAAGTTATTTGAAGGTACAGAAATCTGATCCAATATTTCTGATGAGGTAAATTGAAATTGAAATCATCAGAAAGCTCTCAATTAGTTTTCTTTTTGTACGACGTCTTGAACTAATAATCAATGGACTAAAGTGTAAACCTGTAAGGAAATTCCAGGAATGTGATATTCTCCATCAGCGATTTCAGTACAAATTCAATTTTGTTCTAATTTCACCCAATACCGATCTAATAGGTATAACTTCATCAATTGGCATTTCAGAATTCATCATATTGATTACATTAAAAACTGTCCGATCTTAAGACGTTGTGAGAACATGATTTTTTGCTAGTTCGAAACTCTGTAGCAGCTGAACGGCTGGTCTAATCTAAATTGAAAAAAAAAGTGTGAGACAAAGGATATAGACAGAATAGTATTATTTTCATTCTTTCAGCATTTCATTTCCTAGTTAATTTTAACATTTGAGGAGGATCGGCGAAGACATACACTTTACGAAGCTCATCATTAGGGTTGATAAAGTTTTACATACAGATTGGTGATGGATAATGGGAACATGCAAAATCAAATGAGCTAGAATATAGTTCATGAGTTTTTGTATGCGTTCGACAGAAATAGACTAATATGCGATTAACATCTACTCTCCGCAGAATCAAGGTGTTTTGAGAGAAAACACTGACTTCTAGGATACTAGATTTTAGGTCATACATGTCTATTTCTGTCTAATACATATAAAGCGCATAAATTGTATCCTAGCTCATTTGACTACCTATGTTCATACTATTCACCACCAATCTGTATATCCAATGATTTAAAAAGTGATTGGTTTTGAACGTCGTAGTCAGAAGTGATACAAAGTAGATACTTTGAGTCGAGTGTCTTTTACCCGACGAATAATTCCAAGCTTTTCTCCTTGAGTAATCATATTTATAATATTTTGATTGTTACCAGTTATTACAACTTCAAATAGAGGTTTTCGAGAACAGCTAGGCTACGAAACCTCGTATGAATTTTAATTTAATTCTCAAGTAACTATATTAAAATTTAATTTGAATCTAGTAAAAATCGATGTTAATAATAAATTGTTTTGTGCAATTAACAATCTTTACAGCTATAACTGAAAGACAGATAATTTTCTTGAAACTGTTTCAGATCATATTCTCAGTCAGTTGTGTGAGCATCTCCAGAAGGTAATCTAAAAGACCTTGGCCGTATTTTACCCGACGAAAATCGTCCTTAACTAAACACGAAAGCTAATGCGAGATAAAGGTAAAGTTGAGTGCTTAAGGAAATATGCGAAGGAAGTGTATATAGCTCGACACTCCGACACTCCAGTGCTTAACTCAGAACCTTCTGAATCCACTAATCCACGGAGCTGCGTGTTCGGCACCTGTAAGCTTTGCAATTTTAATGCTCACTGATGCAAAGCCAGTGGGGTTAAATATCTTCGCAGCTTCGACACCATTTAAATTAATATTCATCGGGTAATACGAGGTGATAAAAGTACGGCTGAAAAAAGCTGAAAATGGAAGAATAATTAAACGCAATTAAAATATTTCTACCACCTTCAATATATAATTTTCAATACAGAAATTGTTCTAAATATCTGGTGGATTTTTGAAAGTAAACAAGAACACATAGGTTGTATTGAATATGTTCGTATCTGTCTGCAGAATTGTATGTAGAGTTTATACTACATATAGACAAATTCCGAAAATCTATATTAATGTACGAGGCTCGGCAAAGAAACAATCTATCAATCAAAAACCACGATATTTCTGATAAACGATAGCAACAGTTTTATTTGTTTTATGTTTATATTTTTTAAATATATATCGTTCCCATGAAAAATTTTTGAAAAAAGATGGTTATTACAGTTAAAATGTATTAATATTTCAATCTAAGTTAATTAAAACCAGTTAAAGATAAAATTCTGTAAATAAATTGCATCATATTAATTTGCCAAGAAATATTATATTCTCCATACCTAATATTGCGAGACGCCTAAAGTCGGGGTGACTGGCAATCCTTTTAGTTAAAACACACTCGGACACGAAGACCAAAGCTACTGTTGCGAGATTAATAAGAACACTTAAGTACAAACACTTGCATTTATTTTTCATCCGTTTACAGAACACTTAAGTTTAATAGCGTTGTTTCTTAACTTTACGTATTTACATCTTCTTATTAACTAACTTAACTCTAAGTCCATTCTGACCAAGAAAGCTCGGTGGACGTTTACAAAGTTCCCAATAACCTATCAGAGCTGGTCTAAATTTTGGAATTTTGGCACGTACTATTGCTACAAAAAAAAACTAGGACAACGTTTTTTTAGCTGTGTGAATCTGAATTTTTAATTGGCAACTGAGATGTGATTAACTTTCAAATTATTTGAAAACGTCACTGTCAATCATGCCTAAAGTAAGTTCAGTTTCAAAAGCTAGGATTAATGCTTGCTTAGAAAACAGTGTAACTATTCAGTAAATTGCACGTTGATTTAGTTTTATAACTATTTTATATTATAGCTTTTGATATTAAAATTCTATGACATGTAAATAATTCTAACCTGTCATATGACAGTTTCTTAAGGTCATTTAATCAACTAAAACAATAAAAATGCATGGCTAATGGATTTAGAAGTTGTCCTAGTTTTTTGTGTTACCAATAGTACATACGGACGTGATAGTTCATAATAGTTCTATGAATTTTAAAACTTTGAGGCTTTCCCACGGTGAAATGTGGTTTGCTCGGACCCTTCGGAAATTGTCGCTATAAAGATTTACAATTCTACTAAAAGCATTTGGTCCCAGCTGCGAATAATTTTTATGATAGAGTTGCAACCGTTGCTTCTTCTAATCACGTACCGGTCATATACATCACTCAATATTTCGGTTTATGAAGTAAACCCTGCATAAACGTACTCTAATCTATTCGTGAGATTGGAATATCTCTAGCTTCCCAAGCGAAATGCACGTTTCTAAACATCCGCTTGTTGTAATTTAAATATGACATTTTGCCTACGAATTCTACCGTAAAATATTTATTATACAGATGGCTTACAACTAACTAAAGTACAGTATATTTCTACATAGTTCATTTAATTAAAGAACGCAAATCGTAACACTAAGTAGCGAGTAAACCTTAAAAATTTAATACTAGCAGGTAAAGGTTACTCTATAAAACATAAAGCATGATATGTCGGAAAAGATTGTTACAACATTTTCCAATGATGGCTGGTACTGAAATGGATATAAAATTACCGTTTAAAAATCCATTCATAAATCACACAACTTCAGTGCTTAGCAATTTCATTATGTTATAACATTTGCTTCATTGTGGAAATTTATAAGAATCATACGTTCTCACTTCTCGCCGATTTGAAATCTAAGAAGTTTAACCAAAACTTATTACCTTGAGTTGTTTGGCCTACAATTGTCTCTTTTTATCCATTTTATCAAGATGTTGACACCATTCTTACCGGCAAACTGCCAGGTCGATGTTTAGTTTGTTGCCGATCTCTTCATTTGTAATTTAGTCTATCCCCGAAAATCCTTTGAAAGCTTTTAGAAATCTCATTTTTACAGTTTTTGTTCTTTTTGGGTGGCCTGTTACACTACACACGATTCAGTGTTCGCATCCATACGTTGGATCAGAAATTTTACCATCAAACCATAAAAACTTTTATAATATTCTGTATATCACTTTTACATGACATTCGAATAATCCATTTATTTGATTTGTAAAAATGTGAAACCCAACCAAGATAAGCATACAAAAGAAGCGAAACGTCGAAGATGTCAAAGACTTCTTCTTCTTCTTCTTCTTCTTGAAGTTCCACTCATATCGGAGATTGGAAATCACCATCACTACCCGGACCTTATCAATTGTTTGTCTGAAGAGTTCTGTCGATGTGCAACCGAACCACACTCTTAAGTTGCGAAGCCAAGAGGTTCTTCTTCTGCCGACTGTTCTTTTGCCTTTGATCTTGCCTTGAATTATCAGTTTAAGGACGTTGTACCTATCTCCTCTAAGAAGGTGTCCTAGATATTCTAATTTTCGGGTTTTTGTGGTTCTAGTAATTTCTCTGACTTTATTCATCCGGCGTAGCACCACATTTCAAATGCTTCTAGGCTCTTGATTTTATCCGCTTTTAGTGTCCAAGCCTCCATTCCATACAATAGAGTGGAGAATATATAGCATCTCAACACTCTGGTTCTAAGATCTAATTTTATATCTCGGCTGCAGAGGGCTTTTTTAATTTTTATGAAAGCGCTGCGAGCTACTTTAAATCGACACTTGATTTCTTTTGTATGTTCTGATCGTTCAGTTATCCATGTGCCAAGATATTTAGAGGAGGATACCCATTCCACAGCCACGCTGTCAATGTTTATAGGTGGTCTATTATGGTTTATGTTTTGGTTTTTTGTGGTTGCCATAGCTTTGCTCTTCTTTAGATTAATTTCTAGTCCGTATCTTTTGCAAAAAAACGTTTGTTGCTTCAACTAGGTGTTGTAGGTCTTCTAGACTATTGGCTATGATAACGGTATCATCAACGTAGCGTAAGTTGTTAATACAATACCACCGGTTTCTTCTGCTAGCGCTTCTTCAAAGATGCCCTCACTATATATATTGAACAAGAGAGGCGACAATACACATCCTTGTCTAACACCGCGACATATCTTAACCTCCTCGCTTAGATCTTCCCCGACTTTGACTCGTGCTGTTTCGTGCCAACAGAGGTTAGATATTATTCTTATGTCTTTACTATCGATGTTTTTCCTCTTTAGTATCTCTAGGAGTTTTGAATGTTGAACTCTGTCGAATGCGTTTTGAAAGTCGATAAAGCATATGTACATATCGTAATTCATAACTAGGCATCTTTGTCTCAGTACGTTTAGACCGAAGAGGGCTTCTCTTGTTCCCACACCTTTTCTAAAACCCATTTGTGTGTCACTGATGTCTTTTTCTAATTCCTTATAGATGCGATTATGTATTATATTTAGAAAGATCTTTAAGGTGTGACTCAACAGGGCAAGGATCCTGTGGTCTGAGCATTCTCTGGCTTTGTTTTTCTTTGGTAATGTTACGAATGTTGAGGCAAGCCAATCTCTAGGAATTCTACCTGTCTCATAAATATTGTTAAACAGTTTTAATAAAACATATATGGAGTCTTCTCCGATAAGCTTTAATAGATCAGCAGGCACTTCGTCAGGTCCTGCTGCTTTTCCGGATTTACAGTTTCTAATTGTATGTACGATTTCTTCTCTTAGTATTTCTGGGCCAGTACATTCTACGTCTGGGTTCAGCAATTCATTCCGATTATCGTTATAAAGTTTCTGTATATATTCACTCCACCTTGAAAGCTTGTCTTTTGGCTCTACAATCAGGTCGCCGTTCTTGCTTATCAATACATCGGGTTGCCGTCTCTTGGTGCTCCCAGTCATTACTTTGATCTTTCTATGCATATTTAAAAAATTGTATTTGTTCTCATAGGCTTCGATCTCACGACATTCGTCCATTAACCATTTTTCTTTAGCCTGTCTAATTTTACTTCTGATGTCATTGTTTATGGTCTTATAGATTTGCACATCTTTGTTCTTATATTGGCTTCGTATCGTCATCAGATCTAGTATCTCTTGTGTCATCTATTCTTTGTTCTTTCCTATCATAGATTTTAAATCTGCATCTCCTGCGTCCTTTAGTACTTTTTTTAGTTTTGCCATTGCTTATCTAATGTGATATTATCTTTATGTCTTAGTCTCAATTCGTTCAATTTGTCGTTTATGTGCTTGTTAACCTTTTCATATACTACATTCTCCTTCAGTCTTCTAGGATCCATACTTTCTTTACATGTTTACGGACAATTCTTTTTAGTTTTACATGTATAGCAGCTACCACTGGATTGTGATCGAATGTTATATCAGCTTCTGGATAAGTTTTTACTGACTTAATAGCGTGTCTGAATCTTTTACGAATAATAATGTAGTCAATCTGGTTTCTAATTAGGTATACCTGATGGCGCAGCCCATTTGTAGAGCCGACGTGGGGGAAGCTGATAGAAGGTATTGGTTATTATCACGTCTTTTTTTTGACAAAACTCGATTAGTCTGTCTTCTCGGTCATTGCGAACCCTTAGTCCGAACTTCCCTACCGTTCCAGTCACTTCCCCTCGGCCAACCTTCGCATTTAAATCCCCCATTATGATGAGGACTTCGTGTTTTTTTATAGGTTTGATGACCTCATCTAGATCTTGGTTTTTAGCAAAACAATTCGATCTGAATATGGAACAAAACTGGATACTGTATTTTGCACTCTCTTGTCGACAATGATTGCCACTCCATATCGATGAAACGCATCATCATTTTCTGCGTAGTACATTGTGCCGTTCTTGGTGATATGCGAAACGTCGAAAATGTCAGACTAAGAAGGTTAATACCAGCTCAGTACAAAGGCGGCTCAGACCTTCTGTGGCGCATTTCTGTCCAAAATATGGCCGGCCAGCGGTTAAATACATACAGTGTGCGACGACAACAAAGGAACTCTACTTAATACAGGTGCAATAGGAATCCAAATGTCCTCATATAAATGCCCTCAGAACTAGCAGGTCACGTAATAAAAATTAGGCCCATCGCTCAAATTAAACCAAATATTGATTCGCATGAGTATATTAAAAACTTTACCAGGCACGCTAATTATGTCGCGTTTGATATAAAAATACTCGGATTTTGGTCAGCTACCACATTCATATAAAATAGTTCTGACTGGCCATTGAAACAAAAAACTTAGAGTCGGATTTAATAAAAAAAAGGAGCCAATCGAGCCCCTGCTTTCGCATCGTGGCGGGCAATGCGATGCGGCCGCTGCAAACAATGTGTTCGGGAGTTCAAATAGCCCCGACAACGAAAGCAATATTGGAGAATGAAAGAAGGACCAGGAAAGGTGGAGAAGCCTTTCTTCCATTCTTCACCTCTCCTTTCTCTCGCCCATCCTGAAATTCTCGTTCTTGGTTGAACAGAAGCCCTCTGCCAGTTGGGGGAGTTGAAATTACCTTGAACCTTTACCTTTTAAGCAATATTCAGTCTATATCTGCCGCTAAATCTTCCCTATTTGCCAGAACCTCGACAGGCGATCTTTGCTACGGAGACGCCTGGAGCATTGATATCCACAACTTTATAGTTCGTCTAGAAGTATTGCCGCGTTCACTATGGCTGAATTTTTACCATTCGCCCAAAGTATTGTAGCATTTTCTGCGGTTCAACCTCCTTGTTCGCCCCAGAGCTATTTTTTCACCATAATACCGAGCCACGCTTCGCCTTAGCAATAGTCCTGTCCAGGTCGAACCTCTCGTTCGCTCGGCAATCCACACGTGCAACACCCACGTCGCGGTCGAACCTCCTTGCTGACCCAAAACTCCACAGCCCCTCGTTTTATTTCTTTGTAGACACCTTGGTCCAGCAGCTCTTAGGACCCACGCAATCAGCTCTCCAGATGAATCAGAAAAACCTTTTAGGGTTATTTGTAATTAGTGTACGTAGTAGTCCATAAGTTCATACATGTATGTACCGCTCCCTTAGACGAAAGGTCGACACGGCCTGGGCTAGCTCATAAACTCTCGGTAGAATATGGTGTGGTGTAAGGACTAGGCAAAAAATATTCAGGCTTTAAAATTGAACAGTAGAATTATGAACATGTGAGCGCCTTGTCGTTACTCACAACATAAAAACAAATGTAGCTAATAAATAACACGCCACCTAACTTTAGCGTTTCGCTACATGCCTATATAAATTGTACAGGGGAAAGAGTTGCGGAAGGAACACAAAAATATTATGAGCAATAGGGGCATTTAATCAAACCCAAATACTTGCAGTAACATATGAATTATATACATAAGCCATGAAGGCTAAAGTGACAGCAACCTAAGCTTTATAGGACAATTGCCTAACAAATAAATAAACCATAAATAGGAATCAAATTTCAAGTATTTTGGTCACAAAATATGTTAAATAATATCTCGGGGTTACAACTCAGGTCATCCACCTGTGAGTATCGCACTTGACACTTGGGCACAACGTCCAAAGGGCGCTGCAGGAGTGAGTTTTGGGCACATACGTATTTCAGCAATTTGGAAACGATTAATCACTCACGTTTTTAGCGTTATAAATTGGTTGATTAAAAGAAGTAATTAAACACGCTTCAGTTTGAATTTTTAAGGCCTTAGCAAGAACTGATATATTTCTGTAGCTAAGGAAGGCTCTGTAAGCTGTTTTTCTAATTGGCAAACTGATTAAAATGAAACGTAATCTTTATTTATCAAATTATTAATAAAATGGTTATATGCCCTCTATTTTGTAATTTTCTATTTAACTGCAAACTCAGTGTGCTGGTTCATCAGTAAAACATGAAACTCTCTACAGGTTAGGTCCCGAATTTCGATATCTTTTAACATATAATCTGAGGTTGACTAACTCGAAATTCAAAGTAGTTCGAGTGCTCGGTTTTTAGTGGTTAGGTCAAATAACTGTCAGATAAACACAAATTAGTCGGTCGTGCAAGACGGCATAACTGAATGTTTAAACTCGTGTAATTATAAACAACGCATCAGGTAAGTCGTTTGAATTTTCCCCTCTTGGCAATTAAACTAGCTTTTGTTCTATGATGACGCCAAGACCGTCCCTTGATTGTTAGAAGCGACGCTGGCATTTATTTTGGACCCTTCGGTTTCTGGCTGGATCTGCAGAATTTACCCAAACCACACTAATTTTGAGAAAACCAAAGCAAATGGACCCTGGGAAACACGCTGGCCGTCTTCAGAAAGGTTGTTTTTGCTCTATGGTGCGAACCCCGGCGCTAACACATGAATTACAGGCACTTTCCTACCTGGAAACTTTTTGTCGTTCTGCGACGTAGACGATGGTAGGTGATGCTAGTCAGATCTTTCGCTGGAGGCGGTCCCCTTGCTGCTGCTGTTGATGGTGGCCCTCTTGCAGACTCTGCCGACGCCTTGGTGTACACTCCTCTGGCTCAGGATATTTAATTTCTCCGGGAACGAAGCTCGAACGTCCCAGTTGGCTACTGCCGATGTCCTCGGAATGGAATCGGAGAATTTTATAATTTATTTGTGGTGTAAAGCCTCACAAACACTTCCACAGGAACACAAACACATTGGCAATAAAATGCTATAATTTATAACTGTTAATATGCTCGTTTATTATTCAAAATTCGTTATTTTTGTGGAGCAACAAATCTCACAAACGTCAAGTAATTTATTTCAATTGTTGTTTCCGTTATTAAACAAAATCTATATATTGTCTTTTTGTTATAATTATTATTGTCTTTCTGCGATGGCGCACACAATATTATTTTAATATTCACTGCTCTGCTATATTCACTTTGTTTTTAATAAATGCACTGGTTATCGAGTCTCACAGTTTCATGTCGTTCGCTACACTCTTTTGCCAATATTTAATAATTGCTCTTTTGAAGATTCTTTCTCTTCTGTTTCAAATCGGTTTACCTTTCTGCCGAGTTCACAATTTTTCACCATCTTATTCTTTGACCTAATAATCTTACGCTTTGTTCAAATTGCACCCAACAAACTATTTGTGTTCAATAAATTTTCTGTGGTCTGGCTTTGCATGTGTACAAACCTTTCATATTAAATTATCATAATTCACAAGCCAATTCAAAACCCTCTGAACATGTTTTACCTTAGCGCCTTTCTTTACTAATTATTAGCTCTTGCATTTTATTACTAATGCATTTACTGTATTAATATTAGTTCAACATTGCAGTTACTTAAAATGTCTTAACTCCGTGCTTATTTTATTTGTCAACCATTCTGCACTGCATTCAGAGCCAAGTCGTAAGGCTTAATACTACTTCAATATTTGCGGCAACTGCCTTTGTCGATAAAAACGATGAGAAATGCATGTATTTACATTTTGATTCAGTGTTATGCCCAGCGATCGTGAGGGGGAAGAACCTGGTATGTTGCATCTTCACAAAAGGACTTCTAAGCAGGATTTAACTGCATTACTTTGTAGAATGTCTAGGACGCCAAGAGCAATAAGAGCAGCTAACTGCGGCAAAAGCGGCTTAGAACAATCTGGAATTTCCAGCCAGCTTGCACGTCAGAACAAAAAATGGGAGGCCCAGTTCTTCTTTGAGTAACTACAGAATAACCTTAAGAAAGCCGCATGGGAACCGGCCTAAATATCGAAATTAGTATGCAACATTTAGCCAGAAGAAGCATTCTTACCAAAGCTGTTTACGGCCGTTCGTGAACCAAACAACGCCGCTAGCGGTTTTCGTATGTTTAAACAAGAGCGGTTTTGGCCTGCTCCTTAAATTCCAGATCCCGAAAAAGGCGCTTCGTAAAAACTCGATAATCGAGAAACTCGACTATTTGCTAGCGAGCCTACTTAGAAAAGCCCAGGAAGGGTGCTTCGAGCAGAAAAGCTTTGCAGGTGCCGTATCTGTAACGTCAGGCGCTTTATGCGATAAACCTGAATTCCTTTGCTACATTATTCAATTAAATAAAAGATGGTACGAAAGAAAATGCAAATTGCTAGAACGCGTTATTGAAACGAGGCGTTACATGTATAAAAGAAATAAAATCACACTTAATCACCGCTCCAGTGTTATAATTACCACACCAACCCCGAGAAGCTGAACTGGAGGACATCTTGGCTATTTATGACGCCAAAGCCAGAGTGTATATTAAGATATGGGCTAGACATAATTCCCTACTCAATATTTGTATTAAATGTTTTATGCATTTCTAAATTAGAAACTTTGGAACAAGTTGTAATTTATAACAGTGTTACTGTAAACTAGCAAGGGAGAATAGTCACTACTAATTAATACATCATCAAGCAATAATCAAGTAAATCCTGAAAAAAATTCCAAAACAAAACGCTGGTGGTAGTCAATTATTGCTACTATTTGTTAATTGGCGTGCATATGATTATTGTGTGCTAGAATTATTGCTGAAAAATAATATATGGATAAAATCTAAGAGGGCAAAGATCGACACTCCATAATATACCACAAGGGTAATGTGCATATCTAAACAAATCCATTTCTAATACTTGGTGTCCATATAAAGAAACCAATCATATAACAAGAAGGTTAAGATCTGCTTAATAAAGGAAACCTATTTCTAACTAAGATCATTTTCGGTTAACTGCATGAGGCAATCGCAAATCGACATTACGGTACATTTTAAATCGATATTTAAACCACTAGCCAACCAATTAACATTTAGACTGTTCTGAACAGACAGTATAAAGATAGAATGCATTCAACAAGACCAGTTGTCGACCCTCCATTACATACATTCTACCGTACACCCCGTTTTCAATTTGCAAGGAAATATGAGAATTAGTAATTAAGTCACCGCAAAAGTGTCCTTTTTAGCACTGACTCAGTATTTACTTTGGGGAGCAACGATCGTTTATGCACAAATATAGGGTGTCCCAAAAAGAATGGGACTTGGTTATCTGTAATATTTTTTGAAATGTTAGGTTATTATCTGAAAGAGAATTAAAAAGCACAAAAATAACGTACTTTTAGTTCTTAAGCCTAAAAGCAACCGTTTATTTTAAAATGATCATCAGAGGTTTTTGGTAGTCATTAAGACGTGCAATTATCAAGTAGCCATGATCACAAAAACAATGCTCATCTAGTAAACAACAATGATAAATCAATTAATGACACTAGTGACATAAGAATTTGCTCTTTTATGTTTAAGAAAATTCCGCTACATAACAAATTCTCCAATGCTGAAAGGTTCGTTATGTCCAAGCATTTTCGTAAGCACAAAAGACAAAAACTGATGTCACCAACGTAATTAATTGATTTCTTGTTGTTGTTTACTAGATTACAATCATTACCCATCGTTTTTGTGATCATGGCTACTTTATAATTGCACGTCTTAATGACAACCAAAAACCTTTGATAGGCATTTTAAGGTAAACGGTTGCTCTTACGCTTATGAACTAAGAGTACATTATTTTTGTTTATTTTAATTCTCTTTCAAATAATAACCTAAAATTTTTAAAAATGTTACAGATAACGAAGTTGGAGCTAAAAAAGTTTTGAAAGATAGGTAAAGTGACTCTTACAGTCAAGTCTAGTTTATGAAAATTTCCCTATTAGTGCAGTACACAATAGTAAGTATGTATACCAAAATTTATCGATTTAAAAATAAAAATTTTAACTTCAAAGCTCTATAACTTCTTACTGAAGGGACTTTGTGCTAAGATATATTAGGTTTAATCGATTTATTATAACGTCAGGAATCTATGACTAATCGGTGTCCCATTCTTTTTGGGACACCCTCTATATTACTTAACACAACATGTTATAAATATTATAATACAATACATTAATATTAACCATTGGCATAATACCTTTTACAAACAAACACTGCTGTTAATAGCAACTACGCCACATCTCTATCCTGTTGTTATTGGCGCAAAGGTGATCATATACCCTGATAACTCAATAAAAAGCCATATATTTCTTATGTGACTCTAGAATCGATCAAATTATTTCGTTATTCCAATTCTTTTATTAACTTTGCAGTGCAATCCCGTCCACTAAAACCTTAATAATGGCCTACAATGGAATATAATGATCAACAATTATTTTCATTTAGTATGGCTATGGAATAGTTCCTAATTTATGAGTCAACTATAAGTCACTTAAAAATCAAATGTCAAATTTGACATTTAAGTATAAATTAGGAACAACTCCATAGTCATACTAGATAAAAATAATTTTTCATCATACTTTAGAATGGCTCTGCTAACTCCCCTTTCTATTTCCTCACTCAGTTTGTGTTATTACAGCGTTTATAAATAACATGCATTTCAATGTACTAGTTAAAATTAAAAAAAAACAAAAGGGATAAATGGAGTAGTCTTGTTGAATTTTTAGAAATACAATAGATAATAGTAATTTATTGTATAAGTGTTTTAGAAAGAGTTTTATGTACGGAAGAATGTTTAAATGCGAGAACGAAGTTCTAGCATTTAATTTTATTGAGTAGATATGTGCAACTAAAACACGAATTCAATATAACATTTTATCGAACAACTCAATGAATATCTATAAAACGTTAACAGCCGTGAACAGTCATAGTGACAATTTGGAAAGTACCGAGAGATAATAGTAGATTATATTATAAGTGAGAGAAATGCATCATTATTTGCGAGTGAGAATTTTGAATCGCGAGTGGATACAATTTCTCACGACGTTTTATCTTACAGCAGCAATTCTTATGCCTAAATAGTTTGCGCATTCAGAATATGTCGCGAAAGAAATTTATGATTAGTGGCCTATGATTTGTGATATACGTTTGACAGTACTGAAGTGTATTGACAGTACTGAAGTGAATTGTCAGTCTATGTCAAATTCGAGGTTTGCAGATTAGGTTTTGTTTGTTATTTGACACAGACTGACGCAAAACTTAACCTGAAAATTACGAATTTGACATAGCTTGACAGTGCTATCAACAATGCAGTAGTATAAATAATGAAAACTCACTTGTGAATAAAACTTCATTTTAGTCACTGAAAACAGTTGTATAATGTATGGTAATATGCGCTACTGCAAGATAAAATAAATTTATACTTAGAGTCGCCTATGATGCTGTGATTCGTGTTATACGTTTAGCAGTTCTGAAGTGTATTGTCAGTCTATATCAAATTCGAGATTAGTAGGTTAGGCTTTGTTTGTTATTTGACACAGACTGTCCTGCTACTCATTTCGTTTATGTCTTCCTTGTCGCACTCATTAATTTCCTATGTTCAAAACGGATGTCGGACAATTTGTATAATACGAATTATTAATTTGTAATTTAGCAAAAATTTGAAAAAACACCAGAAATCGACAAGAATGTCTAGCATGGGACCGGAAAAGTATGTGCGCCACCCAGTCTAAAATAGGCTTAAAGTGGCAGAAAGAAGACTTAAAGGTGGTAGAAGAAGAAATACTGAAGCTGGGTCTCATGACAAGCGTGTTAAGTTCGTTATTATAAAAAATTATTACGGAAGCCGTCACGTCTAAATATTGACGCTGGTATTGACTATGCATATTTAATGCTAATCTCAATTTTACCCACGACATGCTATCTAATGAAAGAGAAACATAATAGGTTAAATAAAAAATGAAATTGATCTTAAAGTAATAAATATGGCGCGAACTGAAACGTATTACATATTTTTTGTAATGGCTAATTCAAAGATTGTGTGGATGACATTATTTGTATTATTTGAAAGATGCGGTTACAAATAGCAACGGAAACATTTACAAAATAGAAACTCTCAGCAAATCGATGTAAATGTTAACCTAATATAACCAAACCCGGTGCAAGAACATAAGTGGTGCTTTGAAATGTAGAGAAATATATCCGTAGCGTTCTCGCCTTACCTTTGATACATAATACAACTATATACCCATGTCAGATTAGTACATATAAGCACTCAACACGTAACACTAACAGTACGAAATCAAACTTATTGTGTATTTGGACCGATATATTTAAACCAGTAACTATAATTATACATAATCAAAGGATTCAAAAGTTGCTAACGGAAAGACCAATATCTATCGGGATCGCTTTTCCATATTTTTTAGTAATTTAGACATGACAATGTAATTATCACAGTTTAATTATTTTTAAAAGAATTATTATAATTTTTAACGTTTTATTAAGGAAGTGCGACCCCTTGAAGTTGATAAGAGATCATGTTGTTGTCTATAAGAAGGAACTAGTTGTGAAAAAATACGAAATATTGAAAAAATAAAATGGATTAGTTTGAAGGTGAGCGGATGGCCCAGCGAGCATAATGCTCGCCTCTCCGGCGGCCGGCCCGGGTTCGAATCCCGGCGGATACTACAGACGGATTTTAAAATCGTACGCTTCTCGGCTACCACGCTAACATGTGGTAGTCGTTAACCCCTAATAAGGGAACTCTTCCTAAATTGCCAGGGGTAAGGCTTGCCACCTACCCGGCCTAGGGGCAAAGAGGGCTTATAGAACCACTTTGTGGTTATAACAGGCCACTGGCCTACAATAAGAGGAAGAAGAAGAAGAGGAGGATTAGTTCGAGTAAGTTAGTAATTCCCAGTGACGTTTTCGAGAATGGTAATCGTGGGAGTGGTCAGTGATCATCTGGTCACCCCCTATAGCACAGGCATATTAAGCAAATTTTAAGGCGAACCTAAAAAAAATAATGTAGTCCTAATTTTTGGCACAAATGTTCCATAGTACCCTAGGAGCAACGTTTTGAAAGTCTCCGCGTCTGGGGTGCTGGCGTCGTAGTTTTTTGGAGCAAGAACGGGCAAGAGCTCAGTACTACTAGGAAAATGTTAAAGGAAACCTAAAACAAATAATATAATACTGAGTTTTGGCACAAATATTCTTCAGTACCATGGAAGTAAACCTTTAAAAGTCGTCGCCGCTGAGGTGCCGGCGTTGTAGTTTTTAGGAGCAAGACAGGGCTTATTAGCCAATCCAGTAACATTAAAATTTTTTAAAGGAAACTTGAAACAAATAATGTACTGATTTTTGGCACAAATTTTCCTTTTTACCTTAGGAGTACGTTTTTCAAAGTTCCTGCCTCTGGGGTGCCGGCGTTATAGTTCTCTTGGACAAGAAGGTGATTAATAACCCAGTTACATTAAACAAAAACTTTAAAGGAAACCTGAAACAAATCATGTAGTCTTGCCCAAGAAAACTACAACGCCGACATCCCAAATACGGGGACGTTTAAAAGGTTACCCTTAGGGTACTAAGAAACATTTATCTGAAGATCAATAATTTATTATTTGTTTCAGGTTTCCTTTAAACTTTTTGTTTAATATAACTGCTCTATTACGAAGCCGGTTAGCGCAGTTGGGTATGCACTACGCTTGTATTAAGCAAGTCCTCGGTTCGAATCCCGCGGGGGCCGGAATTTTTTCGCAACATTGGCGAGTTGAATATTACTGCCTTTCTTGCTCCAAAAAACTATGACACCGGCATTCTAAATGCGCTAGCTTTTAAAAGGGTTCTCCTAGAGTACTAGAAAACATTTGTACCAAAAATCGGTACTGTATTATTTCTTAGATTTCCTTTACACTTCTTTATATTACTTTGCTATTGTCCCTTTTTTGCTCCAGAAAACTACGACACCGGCATCCCAAAGACATGGACCTTTAAAGGGTTACTCTAGGGTATTAGGAGCGTTTGTGCCAAAAATCAGCACTACATTATTTGTTTCAGATTCCTTTAAAGTGTGTAATGTTACTGGGCTATTTGCCCTTTCTTGCTCCCGAAAAACTACAACGCCGGCACCCCAGAGGCGGTGATTTTTAAAGGGTTACTTCCATGGTATTGAGGAACATTTATGCCAAAACTCAGTACTATATTATTTGTTTTAGGTTTCCTTAAGTTTCCTGGTAGTACTGGGCTCTTGTCCTTTCTTGCTCCAAAACACTTTGATGTCGACACTCCAGAGGCGGGGGCCTTGAGGGTTGCTCCTAGAGTACTAAGGAACATTTGGGCCAAAATTAGGGACTACATTTTTTTTGTGGGTAAAAAACTATTACGTACTTTGATAGTAAGCCTTAATATTTGAAGTCTCTTTATGACCTTTTTGGTTTCCTCAACCACTTATAAATAATACCTAAGTTGCTGGAATATACTCATTTTAGGATAATTTATATGTTTGCCAAACAAACATCATTTTTTGTTTGAGCGCATGACTGGCTATTGTTTTACGACCTAAAGGTGTCAAGTTTTATAATTTTTACACACTATTAAGACAAAGCTTTGTGTAGTAAATTATCAAGGTCTGAAACCATAATACGAACGGTTAGTGTCAACTATCTTATTATCACCCCCATGGTTACTATTTTCTAGAACGTCGGGGGAAACAAAAATTCTTATGCATTTTACGTTTTATTTGTAGCATTTTTGTTGCTCAAAATTCCAGTCTTATTTGCAAGTAACCGTGTTTCTAGCAAAATAGTATTTTACCGAGACAATCATGTGTTGGATTTTATCTCTAGCATATTTCAAAAACCGTATATGATAACGTGAATCTATTTTCCTTTATTAAGAGCAGTAATGCGGCCAATTTAATTAATATTCCTCTCTCCTCCTTTACAAACTAGTAACTGCGTTATAAATATTTAAATAATGTTTTGAAAAAATATAAAATATTGTTTAGCTTATCGAATCACTTTTAAATAATAGTAGCGCAGAGCTGACTACAGCGGACTTCTTTCTTTGTGCTATATTAAAAACACCGAAGTCCTAATTTAATCAGTGTAACTATATAAACTTGAATGAAAGTTTGTAGTCTGTAAGGAGAATTACAAACGATCATTTCTATGTAACAATCTAATTATCTCAGCAGAGTTTCCTGGTATAGAAAGAGACTAAGCACATCAAAACAATGCAACTCTGACTTTGTAAACTATAAACTCCTTTAGTTAGTTCGCCTCCATGTTTCGGATAATGGTACAAAACGTATTAATTGCAAGACTAGTTGAATTTTACATTTAATAATATATTACTATATCTCTACATGTATTGGAAATTTAAACGTTTGTACCAGCAAAAATAAAACAAATTAGGTTTTCTTTCAATAATTCTAGTACAATATATTCAAAGTAATCATTTCTGACATCTAGTAGATTTATTATAGTATTTAAAGTGTAATTTGTAATTTAAGCGTACATTCAAAGAATATTTGATGGCTTAAGCAAGACCTGATTTGATTTTAAAAAATGGCTACTGTGAAATGTGATATTATTTATTCGACTTATTGTCTATCTCTTTTGCTTCAACTATATTTGATTAAAAAAATCGTTAGAAATTAACATTGCAATTTTAAATTCTAAAATTGAAATTGAAAAAACCTGCTTTAAACAATATTCTTTGCATACCTCATTTCTTTGTATCGTATAGCTTGTGGTAAGCCTGGTGTCCAGTTTTCAGGTCGCGCGAGTGCCTCTGACCTATCCTAACGACTGTCACCGAAATAACAATTGGAACCAACGGCTTAACGTGCTTTCCGAGACACGGCGGACGAATTTGGGTTATGGACGTTTCGCCCCCGCCGTTTCGCCCCCGACCGTTTCGCCCCGCCGTTTCGCCCCCAGCCGTTTCGTCCCCTAGCCCGTTTCGCCCCCGGACCGTTTCGCCCCCCGAAGTTTTACCTGTAGCTTTAGCTAGCTTCAGCTGTTTCCAATTGCACCACGAGGAGGTAGCTAGGTAGGATTTCTGCAACCGGTTTTTTTTAATTTTTTAATCCAAGAAATAAAAAGTATGTAGCAATATCAGCTTGTATGAAAAAAATCGTTGAAGATTTTGAAATTGTCAAGTTATTGATTACTTGCGTGGGATTGCGTACAACTTTGAATTTTGAATTTATTCCGGTTGCACGTCGAAATATAGATGTTAAAAGATTTCTCTTTCTTTATATGTATTTATTAAAAACTCGAAAATTAAAACACAAACACCAACAAACAAAACCAATAAAAATTTTTAAAAAACTAAAATTAAAACACAAACACCAAAAAAAAAAAATAACGGTTGCAGAACCTCCTTGTGGTGCAACTGGAAACAGCTAAAGCTAAAGGTAAAACTTCGGGGGCGAAACGGTTCGGGGGCGAAACGGTTAGGGGGCGAATCGGCTGGGGGCGAAACGGCGGGGGCAAAACGGTCGGAGGCGAAACGCCGGGGGCGAAACGTCCGTACCCCGGCGAATTCACTATCACTATAGGTCGGACCACAAAACAATACCTAATAGAAGCGAATCCCCCATGCTAAACTTTGGAAACGCCACCATTTTATTCACAGAGCTGCACCCTTCCGACGGGGTGGCCCAATTACACCATCGAATCACATTAATTTTAAAAAATATTTTATGAATAAAATTTGATTTAAAAAATAATTCGAAAGTCTTAATTGATAATGCTAAATTAGACATTAGCAATTAAAATCTACGAATTATTTCTTAAACACAAATTACAACCGGATAACTTCTAATGTAAATAAAACAAGTAAAAAAAACGTTATTAATGTATTAAATACTACTGAAACAATATGCAATAATCAACACCTAGTTACATAGTAGCAATATATTTACTAAATTAAAACGATTAATTCGTAACAATCAAAAAATAACTACATAAAAATGAACAACTATTAAATTCTAGAACAAAAAATAAATGCTTATAAAACTACATCTAAATAAATAACATATATATTTATAAACATAATAAATAAATAAATAGTTAGCAACCTACTTCGCAGCCAATTTCTTAATTTTCTTCCGATGTCCTTGGGTAATGGCGGTGTTCGGCTTACTCTTATCCTTGACGAATTTTAAGATTAAGAAAGTGGTGCACTTACTTAATATCAAATCGTCGCAGATGTGGTCATTGTCACGGCAGTACCTTTCTCCAAAATCTATCGATGATTTGTAGAACTGCTTGAAGTTGCTCTCCAAAGTAGGTTGAAACGCGTTAACATAAAGAAATGCATATAAATTATCATGGATACTTTTGATGAATGACATAACATACTCAGTGGCA
>CALNHX010011539.1:0-31267 GCA_940337035.1 Agriotes lineatus
TCGTTCACAGACGTAAAAACGGGATGACCAGCTCCTTCAGTGTGGTATCCTCAGGGTCATACCTTTCAAAGTGCCTCGTAGATGCACCCGTGCTTAGGAACTGCCTTTGGGTGACCACCGTGTGTCAGACGCTTTTCTTGTGTATCACAAATATTATATTTCTAAATTTATTTACTTTTTAGTTATGTTCATTGCGGCCCTTGTGCCTACCTCACTCAAGCATTTTGCCTACTGGGAAAACATTTTTTTTATTTAAAAAATCTCCAATGCAACTATCTTAATTATATCATCTACAAACATGGTAAATCACATTCCTACTTGATCAATATTGTACATACAATGCACTTTATTTGTAGACTTAAATGTTTGAATTATTTAATTCCCATTAAATAACAAGCAATATGTACTGAGCTGGTATAATAAATGTCTAATTAATATATTTTGTAGGTCATAAATTAGTATCACTACAATACCTTTCTTTGCAATATTAGGATAATAGCATTTTCCACTGAACTGGAACTAAAAACTACAATATTTTCAACTAGGGATGCACCGATACCGATACGTCGGTATCGCATATCGGCCATATCGGCCGATTAGGGATATATCGGTATCGGTCATATCGGCCTTCCTTTTTGCCGATATATCGACAGAAGTGACTTTCCTTTCAATATTAATATTTTAATATTTATTATAAGAAATGAACAATAAAATGTAAATAACTACTAATATTGAAAATTCATTTTTGTAAATTATTATGTAAAAACATTAGGCTCTCCATTCGGATTGTTGCACCATGCAGCGAAATATCTTCCAGCTTCTGGAATGCACTGCATCAGCAAAAAAGAAAAAGGTAAAGGTTCAGGGTCATTAAATTCCCCCAGTTGGGGCCCCTTGCGTCCCTCTTCAGGCAATAACGGAATATTTCAGAATGGGTGGAGAATGCAAAAGAGGCCAGAAAAGGTAGAGAAGTACTACCCCGCCCTTCGCTTCAGAGAAGGTACTCTGTTGACTCAGGAAAACCACCTAAAAACCTCAATCAAAGAAGGCGGCCAAGGGAATCGACCCCACGACCTCTCGAATACTAAGCAGACGTGGTAACCACAGAGCTCGGTCCATCAGCAAAAACATTCGATCAGGCGATGCCATTTCAAGGTCTTGCATCATCAGAAATTGTTAACAATACTAATAGGCCAAGAAAAAAAATGACTGTGTTAAATTGCGTTATTAAAACGAAATGACAAGAAGACACCCCATAAGCAAACCTAAGCTAGAGTTCGTATTTAGGGATTACCCCGCCCGAATCAAGCAAGCAGCGGCGCACACCTGCTTGCATATAGTCAAAAAGTAGTGGAGCTGGAGAGAGCAATGAGAATATATCGGCCGATATATCGGCGTATCGCCTCGATTATATCGGTATCGGCCAAAAACCCGTATCAGTGCATCCTATTTCAAATCCTGTCCAAATTGTTAATAGAAACAATAGACGAATTAGATTATTAACTAGTGTTAAAACGGTATATAATTATCTTTAAAGTATCTATTTCGGATATACACGTGCTATTTATTCTACAGTCAGAATTTAATCCTCAACGCGACTTCAATAAATTGCCGACAATGCAACGCCCTCTCTAGAAACTGTCATGAAGTACATAGAAGTGCAACAATTAATCGCATTTTCGAAACTGGATGAAATGCTTCTTAAAGCTTGCCATTTTTCTTTGTGTCCTTCCTACACCTGATACATTAACCAAAGTAGTGAAGCCATTTTTCCACCTACGGAATTCTATGAAAACTGCCATCGAAAAAACCCTCCACGTCCATTTCCGTTCGCACGTGAACCACACCACTTACCGAACTCCCACGGCCCTTAAACATCCCATCAGCCACATATAACAGCGATTGGTCTTTAATTAGCCTGATCAATCACACAACGCCTCCAACTACAAAAACACATCATCTGCGAGCGACATCGGTCATATAAAATGTCAAGTGACTACCAAAAAGCATTAATCGACCATTTAGAAAACCCTCCATAGTTTTTAAGTTTTAATAAAAGTGTTTATTTTCCCCAAATACGCTAGTCAGGAAATGATAACTTCGAGGTCATGCAAACAGCGGCATCTATTTGTAAACTTTTAATTAACCCAGCTGTTATTTACTTAGAGAAAACTTACTTTAACTGTAATCATTGTTAGGGTGCATGTTTCTCCGTAGTTCTTGTGATTTAAATGTTTCAGGAAAATAAACCTTCTAATCTTTTGGAACATTTTTGGTAACACGATCTAATTGCATATTTTTCGAAATTATGCTTTTACAATAATTATTGAAACAAAAAATTGTATACATTCGTTAGTTAGCTTTTACAGCTAACACATTGTCTTATTGCTAATCAAGTTACCTAAACATATTTTCGAATTTGTATAGATTAAGTTTGTTAATATTTTCACCTGATAGTCAATACAAATCTCTCAATATACGCTTTATAATAACATAGAAATACGCTTAACGTAACATTCTGCATTTGCTACGCAAACAATTTATTTCTACTCTACTATGACTAATGCTGTCATAAGTATTATGTACGGTACTTAAAACAGAATAAAAACAGGCAATTTTCGATCCGTCTTATTTATATTAGTGATGATTCGTAAGTAAACAGAACTCCCTTCAATGTTTTTTAATTTTTGCCAATATTATAATAAACGATAAAGTGAACTCGTTCAATCTCTAACATACTGCAACGACGGCAATTTCATGACTTAAACTGAAGTAGCCCCGGATTTTACATAATCTAGCCTCTAGATGTTCCAGTAGCTGTCAGCTGTCTAAAAGGTTAAAGCAGGTACCCCACCGCCCCAGTATGCTATTTATCTAGAAATTCTAAAAGTTAGACAAAACTAACATAAAAGTGAAAGGCACCCTACGGCATCGTAGTCGAAAATAGTGTTCGTCAGTGAATATTAAATACAACTAAATATACGTGTATTTGTAAGATTAAATTTCTTTCCTACACGTTCTTTGGCTCGATTTATAGCATTGTTTATTTTTTTAAAGTCGAAAATATCTGGCCAATTTAAGTTTTTTACCAACATTTTAAAATAAAATCTAGATTTAGCAACGAGGCGTTATATAAAAAAAGGCTAAAAACATATTACGATTTTTGCAATATTTTATTTACATACATATACAAAGAAACGATAAAGTGAGTACCAGAAGGCGAGAATTACATTGTAGAAAAAATCGTATTGTTCATTTCAACATGAACGTGCTTCTAAAAGCGCTGCTCGTATAAAAGCCGCTATTTATACGTATATTTTATCAACTCGGGAAATCTATTAACTAGCTCAAAGCTCAAATATATGAAGCTATTAAATTAATATACATTATTGTTCCCTTCTAAATTTTCGAATTAAAAATATGAAATGTGCCTTTACATGAAAATCAGTCTTTAACTATAATGCTGTTGGGAAAAGTTCGTAGATTACCATAAAGTCTTTAATGTAATGATAAGCGGCTCCCTTATTTAATCCTACCCTGTCGAAAGCAACGGTATAGGCGTATAATACAGTGCTTATTTCCACATTAACGGCATTAAATTTCATAAAAAGCGAGTTCATTCAAAAGGAACCGCTCCTAATGCTACAAAAACGAAAGCGGATTACAGATTTTCTGAATGAAAATATGTGAAAGCGCGATTATTTGAATCATAGTTTGTACAATTATGATAATATGGTATACTGAATTTACATAATGAATATCAACTGCTGCAAGAACGAAAATGATGACGAGTTACTTAGGAGTCGCATAAAATATGAGACAGCAGGCATAAACTACAACGGCCTATTAGCAAAATGACTGTAAAAGGGCAATAAATGTATTCGTGTACAAACATAAATTAATTTAACTAACTTAACTTTAATTTGAATACGCTCGCTGGTTATGAAGACACTGCAGCAAGAGGATCATTAAATTAAGATCTTGTGAACAGTAAATACCTTTCGCACGCAACACCGAGTAATGATATAATTAATATTTTGCACGTTAACATCTGCAAGTAATAACAGTTTTTTCCATTTACAAATGAAAAACTGGCTAGCGATCATGAGATCAATGAAACGATTATGAATATAATTACAATCATGTTAAAAAGCTACTTTTTCAATATATTTCTTTGTAACTATATAAGCGTCCATATATCTTTAGCAATTAGAAAGACGAATCGCCGCAAATACTAATATTAATAAAAATAAAAATACGTGTTGATGTTATGAAACGGCATGAAATGGATCGCGAGGGTCTGATCTGGAAATTGAACAGGAAGACTTTCTTTTCAGTCTGACACTTCTAATTTCGGTAGAACGGAAAAAAGAGGTAAAAGAGAAACGCCTTTCTCAGCGACGGCTATCCAATTGAATGAAAAATTGCAAAGTGTCAGATACACAGTGACACAAGAGTCGAGAATGATTTTATTTGGTACATTTTGTTTAACCATAGTGATTATAGATCAAGCGTTAACATTACATGAAACTTTATAGTATTTCTTTCAAATAGAAATACAAATTTGCGCTAAGAGATAATATATGAAAAATTGTAGATACTAATTTAGCTAATAGTATAATTACTGTAATTACTCATATATTCATACTTACCCATACTATGATATAAACACAACTAAAAAAAATTTTTTATTTCGTGTTTCGTAACAGGTTTCTTTTTACGAGGATGGGTTATTAGGCCCATGCCCCAACCCTCCTCCTTTATCTGGCTTGGGATCAACACGATGCCTTAATACAACCGTCACATCCCGGCAGCGCAGAACTGTATGAACTAAATGGGAACTGCAATATCAACAAAAATTAAAGTCAGCGGACTGCTATGGGCTGGACAACTTGACATGTAATAAGAACAAATGAAGAAACGCCCATTAAAAGAATATACACAGCCAAACCAGATGGATAGAAGAAGCAGTGGCGTAACTACCGAGGGGGCAAAGGGGGCAGCGGCCCCCGGGCCCTGAACTTCAGGGGGCCCAACGGACAGGTCCAAACTTGGTCCCGTATAAAGTTTCAATGAGTTCGAGAAAAAGACTCGCTATTTTTCATTTTGCTTTGGTGTTTCTATTTATGAATTTTAAAAAAAATAATTGAAAAATGATAACCAAAAATGCTTTGGTAAGAATAGGACTTACACTTGGCATTTAAGGGGCCCGGTGAAGATCATGGTCCCCGGGCCCAGAATTTGAAGTTACGCCACTGAGAAGAAGTAGACTCAGATAGAATGACGTCGTCGACCGAAACGCACGAACAATAACCAGTGGAAAGAAAAATCTAGAAGATAATGATTTGTTTGAGTACCCTAGTCAAGAGCCATAGTCTACAACGTGTACAACAATTAGAAAATATATTATTGCATTACAGACGATCTGTACATAATGACAAACTAACACAAAACGTTTTTTCTGCCATCGACTAATGTATAGTTATCTGTATAAGAGAACTTCATGAACATTTCCAAAGATATGTAGAAAATTGTGTAAATAAAAGAAAATACAGAAAGGTTGATCATAAATTCTTTATAAGAGTGACTTGATAAAAATGTCCCTTACATTGCAGTAAATTTTTCGTCCCTCGGTTTCGCTATAGATTCGACAATTTCGAAAATAGGCATGCGTTTCGGGTCACATAATTAGTTTAGCAACGTAAGAGCCATGCGCTTTTGCCTCCAAAACCCTAAGTGGGCAATTTGGAGGCGCAAGGATAGTTTATTTCGTATATTAACCGGTGGTGCCACGTGTTAATCTTAGAAAAGTATTAATAATATGATAGCTTTCACGTTTTTTAAATAACAAACGTGTTACACAATCGCGGCAGGAAAGGCAATACACAATTTGGTTACATAGATAAAAATCGGGGTGCATATTTGGCTCTATTGGTCTATGTTTATGAGAAGAGCATCCCCCTATTAAATATAATACTAATTTTATTCAAACTTTTAAGCGCTACAAACTTCGAACCTCAAAACTAAAACTACAAAGCCATGCACATTTAGTTTTTTTCTATTTTTTATACTGTTTCAATTAAATATTGAAGAAAAATTAACAAAACAATTGTTCGTATCTGAGAAATAGCAAAGTTTGCTATCAAAATACTTTTGCGTAATCATCTTAAGACG
The DNA here is from genome assembly GCA_940337035.1 of Agriotes lineatus. Taxonomy (NCBI): domain Eukaryota; kingdom Metazoa; phylum Arthropoda; class Insecta; order Coleoptera; family Elateridae; genus Agriotes; species Agriotes lineatus. The sequence continues at coordinate 6,175 of CALNHX010011539.1, forward strand.
ATCCCAAAAATAAACACTTGTATTTGGCCGCTATTGTTTAAAAAGAACTCATTCATAAATAATAAACTTTGGGCTTGAAATGTTCTTAAGCGATAATATAGCACTGGTATAGTAACGTAATAAAGCAAGTATCACAGGTTGCCAATGGACGGAATTTTGAATTCGAAGAATCTTTGGCGAAAAGGTTGACTTTTCAAAAAGTTTAGTCGGAATCAGTTATGTCATGTCCATTAGCAGTAGGCAATAAAGTTAAATGCTGCTAAGCATACGGCATTTCGCAGAGGCAAGTTTCGCTTCGTAAACTGTGGTGACAAGTGACAAATTACATTAACGAGATTTGAGATGTCACGTTTGTGGATTAACTCTATTATTTAAGTTAGTTTATTTAAGCGCAAGTTTGCTCGAGGTTCATTTTGTCTGCGTCTTCGCTATTTGCATAGCGAGGAAAAAATTTGCACATGCACTAGCTCACCAAGTACACAAATTAGCTCATATCGCCACTTTTTATCTGCTTAATGTCAGATGTCAAGAGCGCAATTATCTATCATTTCCCCGAGACATGTGTAGTCCTTTCGTTTGTTGGTTTTTACTTGAAAATAAGCATAATTAAACTCTGACGTCTAAGCATTATCTGCAGCAATTAAACCAGGAAAAAATTTACAGCAATTATCGATGTATACGCACAATCAAAATCACACGATGGCGCTATTTGTAGCCTCTAGTCGAAGTAACTACAACTGACAATTAAGTAGCAATATGTATATGACATATGCATTTCACGAAATATTTAACTCAAGTACAAATTGAAACAAAATTTAATTGAACGAGACAAATTATAGTTCTAGCTAATAAATAAATTCCATTTCAGAAAATGCAGGTATGTTGTTAATATACACTAGCAACGTTTTCGCTATTTCCATCCATAATACACAAAAGAATTTGATCCAACTGATTCTTTTATTTATTTCTTACAGAAAAAAGCAATATAGGTGCTGCATTGTAAATCATAGCAAATATTATTGTTATTATTAAGACAGCAAAAAGGCGACGTTGACGTCAAGTTGTATTTCGCAGGCAGGAAATATTAATAAACAAATACAGTCGATACATGCTCATCTACTCACCGATTACTATTAGCAAAAAACTATAAAATTAGCTTTGGCGTTTTAAACAAAACAATTTAACAATATTTCACCATGTTATACTGGATTTTATATTATAATGCTTTTGAAAAATCAGCATAGAATATAGATTCTATTCTGATGAGTTTATTAATTGCTGCAGCTGTGCTACCAACTCAGAAACAATTATTTGGTTTGATTTTTCAACATTTATGCATTGCAATATAATCACACATTTGCAAAAAATGCATCCTTAAAATAAAGTCAAAACCTCAGTCGGGGAACCGCAAACTAAAATACTTGTTTTTACTTTACAAAAAATCCTTCTTGCGGGTTTGTTCTTATCTCACAGTCCTGAATGACAGTGGCATATTCAGGAACATATTTACTTGCGAGGTGGGTGTTGCGTGCACTAAAATAATGCTGAAAGCTCTTATAGAAGAACCAATTATATTTCAAAAAGTTCAGTATATTATTGAGATTTTGATATTTTAAATTCTTTAGTAAATGAGATATAAAACTCGGACATCTTTGTGTTAGAAAAAAACTATTTTCGATATCAGAAATAGTATCACCGATATATCGCACATACTGAATTATCAAATAATCAGCCCATGTTTCGTTGATATAGTGAAATAAAATTAAAAAACTATCGTATGTAAAACAAAAAAAAAAGTAATTATCAATGTTAGTAAGATTATTTGAAACATCCCAATGTAGTATATTAACAAATTAAAACTTATTGACGCGTTCTGTGCGGCAACATGCAAATTAAAACACATTAAGTGGCATGTTCCAACTTTATTAATCAAAACTGGTTCAAACATAGACGGAGAGTTTTCCATTCATAAATCTGTTATTATAAACTCAAACAAACCCAATTCTGGCGCAATTAAAATTAAAACAGTACTAGTAACACTGAAGCTCAACAGGGCAAATACACGCAAGTATTGTCAACACCAAGCAAACCCCTCTATAACAGTCAAAATGCCACTCATAAACTTATTAGTTGCGGTGATTATTCGTTTATCAGTTACCTCATTATCAGTTTCTTATTACGTTAGCCTCCTGAGTGAATGCAGCGTTTTAAAATTTTAAATGTTATTAAAAGATAATATGCCTGAGATGACACTCATTCTCATTACTAGTACTCTCCAACTTTTAAAATAATTGCATAGAAGTATTTTATGGATAAATATTACCAGAAAGCATTGTTGAACAACAATTGACAGAACCACCCAACGGGTGTTGGTATCCCAACGGATGTGACACCATGTATGCCCTACTGATGGTAACCAAAATGAATCAGCTACTCTAGTTCTAGAGTTGATGACAAAATCTATAGGATAAGAAACTCGTTACTATAAAAAAAATTGTATGCATCGAGCACTATTTCATCTTAAAGTATTTCCTACTTTTTTATGCCGCATTTAAAGATTTCAATCCGGAAATTTCACCCGTCGACGCACTTGCAGAACCAAGAAAACGTATGTGGTTTCACATTATGTTTTATTAGTATTCCGGCTCCAGCGTTCTGACCGCGCATCGACATGCTACGACTTGACAACACGCTGAAGCAAGCAGCCAATTTAAAGTTTCCGTGCTATACGAGTGACGGAGCGTCGTGAAAATGTAGAGAGGTGGCTATAAGCGAAGCCACGAACAAATGTACGGAAAAAGGGTAGACGACCGTCGAATTTGAAGACTAAGGGTTCCGGTGTACGCTAGACTTAGAAATAAACAAACGTCAAATATTTTATATATATTTTCGGGAATGCGAACTAACAGCCTTGGGTCGTCGAAGTTTCTTTAAGCCGCCACTTGAAAGCTATAGTGCGAGGAAATTTTTGATGTGGTCGATGACGTATTGGCAGTTAGCCATTCATTCGGATTAAAGTCCAGATATAAATTACACCGCCAAATTTTCTTTTAATTATCCTAACGCGCGGACGTTTTTCGCTTAGGCAAATTTAACAGCGTCTTTTTTAAGTTTGCTAAACCCGGGAGCCCGACTTCGACTTAGTTGTTCCGAGTTAATTCGAAAATTGCTTACGGGAGGGATGCTTCACCGTTCTTGTCTGTATTTATTCGTCTTCAAGGCACCCCGAGCTGATATGTGGGTCTGCTACTTCAGTCAAGGCTGATTTGGGAGAAATTAATCCCTCTTGAAATCCCCTTAAGATCAACTTTCTCGACCTAAGATACCTGTACCAAATTTTAAAATGCTTCACCGAGATGTGAGTTTTCTCCAATGACTTAAATAAATTCAGAGGCGCTCGCTCAAGCAGTTATTAACTTGATTTAATGGCATTGTTCGTTCGTCTTTGAATTTTGTTGCGCTTCTTGTCCTGTCATATGAATCAGTTTGAATTCGTAATACCAGTATAATGTTGCATGTGTAACCTACGTATTATATTGTTAGTATACAGTAAGATTTCTCCTGTGTTCGGAGATAACTCGAACTTTGTACAGTCGAGATTAGCTCCCTCTACTTACAGACAAGAGCCTCTATTATTTTGTGATATGTTATTTACTTGTCCTATTTAGGTTACTGGACTTCGTTGACGATTAATGAACACGGCTTCAATTTGATCAATTGATTTATGTATTGCATGCTGTGACCATTTGTATTTACATTTTATATTTCCTGTTATGCAGCTCCAATCATTTACAAGTGTAGTAAACCTCATTTGTTAAGCTACAGTTTTGTTTCTTTGAATGAAAGTGCAATTCGCTTAAGCAATAAGGGAGCCTATTCTTCAAGCGCGCTAGATTCAAAAGTTGTGTTTAGCTAATGACCGAGCAGTTCTTAAGAAAGTGTAAAGGAAGGTTGAGCTCAAACAGCTTTATCAATTAGATTAGTTGAAAAGAAATTAAGCTTTCACGTAAGTATTCTTTGCACCAGAGCCCGCTGCTTCAACCGTGAACGAATTCATACAGCTACGGATTGAATTTCACGGTGGCGGCTTGGCATTCATCGTAATTTTCGCTGTCCTAAGACAGGACCGAACTTCACGAGTAACATGCACCTTCCCGTCCCGGCGAGCTAGCTGAAAACAATCGGAGGCCTAATACCGTTGCCTCCCAACGCAACAAAACCTGTGGTAAGTGCGATCCGGCACCGTAATATGTAGTCATTGTAGAGAAAACACAAACTCTTCTGGTTAACATAGAATTTCAGCTTAATGTGCCTTGCACCTTGTGAACTCGAGCAGTGATTCAAGCGATGGCCATGTTCTTTGGTGGCTTGTATTGTTTGAGTACCTTGAGAATGAGGATACTTAGGCAGATTTGGCGTCGTTGCTGTTTGTGCACCCATATTGAGTAACATTTCGCAAGACCTTGCAGCTTGCCGATTGGTCGTTCAAGTGCAGCGTAATCCGTAAGGCGTAGCCGTATGACGCACAGTGGCTGTACTGCTTTAGATCGTGTACCACAGGAGTCCACGTTTTACTAAACTTAGAACAATCCTCCCTGTTTATATTATTTGGATGATTTTATATTTCTATGGCTTCACGTATCACTCGTGGGAAACAGTGAGGTATTCTGCAAGTACTCTGACATGCTCAAATTCAAAGGTGTCCGTTTGTAAATGTATGCTCAGCTACGGCTGATTTTGTAATCTGTTTGCAATCGCCTTTATGTTCTTGATGTTTTAGATCAATGGAGCGACCAGTCTGTCCAATGTAACTCGAGCCGCAAGAACAAGGAATGTGATATACACCAGCGATTTTCAAACTTGGAATTTTGTCGTTTACTGATCTAAAGCCGTTACCCAAAGTTTAAGTGGTCGTCAACACAGTTTTGATGTTGCATTGTTTCGGGACACGTCCTACCTTATCAGTCGAGCCTTTAACGTAAGGTAGAAATGCTAAGCCTTCCAGAGGTGGGGATTCTTCTTTAACCTTTTGTGTCATAGTCTTGTCTAGCGCATTTCGTATGGCTGTAGTTGTGTATCCGTTCTTTTGTAGAAAGTCAAATAGATGTTCTTTTTCTTTCTCTAGATTTGCTGCATCTAGGATACGATCTGCTCGGGTCGCCAAAATCTGGAAAACTGTTGCTTTTTGCATTGGACGATGGTGTGAGTTAGCATTTAGATATCTGTCCGTGTGTGTTTTCTTTCTATAGACTGCATGTCCTAAACTACCATCTGATTTTTTAAGTTTTACCAGAACGTCTGCAAACGGAATACTGCCATTTTCCCCTACTTCCATTGTGAATTGTATGTTGGGATTTACAGAATTCAGGTATTTTAGAAACAGATTCAATACCTGGCGTATGCGTCTGTGTGACCAGATGACAAAGGTATCGTCTACATATCTAAACCAGCCTGTCGGTTTTAACTGCGTTTGTGCAAGAGCCTTGATTTTAAATGCTTCCATATAAATATTAGCGATAACATGTGATAGCGGTGAACCCATAGCCGCTCCTTCGACTTGTTCGTATACTTTATTATTCCAACTGAAGTAAGTGTTTTTCAAGAAAATTTCGACAAGTTCAACTTGGTCTGTAGGCAAGATATCTTTGAGCATTACTAGCACCTCATCAACCGGCATTTTCGTGAAGAGTGATACTACGTCGAAACTGAGTAAAAGATCATCTTTGTTTAACTTTATGTTCTTAGTTTCTGGACAAAATCTGCTGAATCCTTAACAAAAGAGTCTATTAGTCACCGGGGGTCCGTTAGGTTAAAATACCTTTGTGCCTGGACTCTTTGGGGCATTATTCATGTAATATTGTGCTGTTTATTTCCGCTCTCTCCGTCCTATCGTCAGTTAGCTGAAGTACTTGGGCAGAACCTATCGCCGGAGTGATGACAGTAGGTGACGCTAAATACTATCGCGGCCGTGAGTTCCATATTGGAAGTCTTCAAGCCGTTCACCACGGATTCAGCAGCGAACTCCCATAGTGTCAGTTTCTTAAAAAAGTGCGATTGCGAAATGCCCGATTTGCATAGCATTTCATTCTTTTCTCGAGGATTCTAGCAGTGTTACGCTGGTTGAGGGTCCCCTAGTTCTCGAGAACCTTCATTCCGCATCTACCGCAGTCGAGAGTGTGCCGACGTCAGCAACGCCCGTCGGACACACAGAAGGAGCACCCTAAAAGGTAATGTGCTGCAGTAATTTAAGTGCTAACTGTTTATAGTGTTGTAGTCAGTTAATTGACGAATGGCGCTCTTTAGGGACACTATTTGACGCCGCAATTTAGTCATAAACTTTAGTTTTCGTCAAGTACCAAATAGCCTATGCCTAAAGATTTGATGAGAATTAGCAATTGGGTTTAGCAGCATGTAAAAACCCTATGACGGCAGATAGATATATTATACATACTTATATTCATATTCAATATAATGAGATTAAATTAGCCCTTGCTTTTCTTTCATGGCGTTTGCATGCAATCAACTTGATTCATAATATTCGTCTGTGTGTAAAGGAGTTTACCAGTTGCAACGAAATAATCAAGGTGAGTCCGCGGAAGTAGAAAGCTGTTCATGGCACGCGAACACTGTCAGCAAATCAAGGGGATTGTCCTCATTTCCGAGTTCAAGGGACAATTCTTTTTAGTAGAGATTAAATTCGGTGGCGCTCAGTTTATAACATTTCATCCAAATCGCCCTAATTAACGAGTGTCGAAGTGAACCACGACGAGTTAAGCTGGCACAATCTTGTTACATAAGACACCGTAACGTCCTTGGGGCGAATGACATTCGTAGTTTGCCGATTTGTCGTCTTATAATTATCACAGTAAAGTTGTGACCCGCTTTTGTGTCATAAATTCCCGTTTTATAGTTAACAAATATACCACCACCAGTGTGCGACCTGTTTTGTGTCGTAAATACCGATTAATTATGTAAGAAATTGACGACCAACGTCATTGCGCTGATTGAGATACAAGATATTTATTCCATACTCAGCACATACAGCAGCAGCCTCCAATTTTTCATAAAATGGACAAATCCGGCAGATGGCTGCCACATACTCCAATTCTTGGTTGACTTCATTCAATTGTTATGTACTTACAAGATAAGTGTCAGTAATGGAACTTCCTCTAATGCATATGATATGTGACGATCCTCACCTGAAAAAGAAAAACCTTATTAGATAACATAAGCATCAAAATTATTTTGAAAGCAGCATATAAATGTCATATTGAAAAATTGCAACATGCAATAGGAGTTCCATAAACGCAAAAACTAAACATTATACATTGGCTAAAATACTGCGCAGAATTCTTGGTAGGCATTAGAATTTTGTAGAGATTTTCACAATGCATTCTAGTCAAGTATTGGTTTTATACATATAATTTTTCAAATTCGTGTTTTTCTCGATTTTTTTTAGATGTAACATATTGAAAATTTTATATCACTGAACACAACATAAAAACTACTGCCAAAATCAATAATAAAAAATACAGGTTGTCATTTAAAAAAAAGTCGATGACGTCATATCATGAAAAACAAATTACATACGAAACTGAAAATATTCCCTATGGTCAAAATCGCTACACCCCTTCGAGATCTTTTCATAAAAATCAATATCAACGAAGTTAATGAATTTATCCGTTACTGTATTTCCACACTGTATATAGCCAAACCAAGAGCAAAGGTAAAAATTGCTGAACCAAACGTTCCTAATAACGAAATATTTTTAAACTAAAAAGTTCGTAGTCGATCTTCCCAGATAGATCAATTAATCTGAACTATTAATAGGTAGGTATTACATTATAATTTTACATAATGTGCTGCTAATCAGATGATTGCTTTCCTCAAGGTACTCCGTAAAGCCCTATATTTATTTAAGAGTCTCTAGTTTACACCCCTCCCTTAAACTTTTCCATTTAATAATTGATTTAATTCTTTTTTAATCTAGCCGTATTAGGCTTGATCCACACTATCGGGCTGCTCTCGGTTCGATCTCGCTCCGCTCAAATATTTATACATTGTTAGCAATGGGCACATTCACACTATCGGTAACGCTCAAGCTCAGGTCGTGCCTATAGCTAACAATGTATAAAAAATTGAGCGGAGCGAGATCGAACCGAGAGTAGCCCGATAGTGTGGATCGAGCCTTACACTTATGCAAGAAATATTTTCACGGACATTCAGGTTAGTGATTAAAAAGGTTTGGACGGACTATTTCCAGAAGTTAAAGCGTCAGAAACAATAAACGAATCCTTACCTGACACTCTCGAAGTTCGATAAGCAATTCGGATACAAAAGAATATCTCTGCACAGGGGCGGACTGGCTAGGGATGCCGGGATGCGATCGCATCCCGGGCCCTTGGGCCGTCCGGGCCCGCAGGCTTTAAACTAAAATGCAACGCCACTAGCGCGTTTACACAGGCACATTTTGGCCCCGGGACCCCCGCTCCCCAATTAATTTGTAATCCATGTATTATATAAATGTAATTAAAAATAGCTCTTTAGGGGCCATAAAATCCCATAGCACCGGAAATATCTTATTGGTGTAAATACTTCTTTGTGTATAGCTAAAAAATTCCAAACCCCACTCGATTAGTATTTGAAACAGCGCGCGCAGTGATTGACAACCAGAAAGTAGGGAACAAGCCCGTTCGTTGGCAGTGAATCCCAGTCTAAATTTTAATAAACAAAATGATGTTACTATAGTTTCATTCATATATATTTATATATTGTTTGTTTATGAAGTATTTTTGATGATTCTATTTCTGTTTTTAGGCCTTAATCATCTTGAGAATGAAAGCCTAGTTTTTCGAAACGTAGAAGATAAGAAAAATAAAAAAGTAGTTTGTTGTGTGGTGATTACCATAATCTTAAAAAAATTAATACCGATGGATCACGAAAGACTGCAACAAAATATAATTTACACATCAATATATGTACCTATTCAATAAGATGATTATTGAAAAGTTATGAAATGCCTGATTCAATCAACATGTTCTGTAATGCAGCATACCGTATGAATGATATATTTAATTTAAATAATATCCAGACCTCTAATGTATATCATGTGATGTAACTGGTGGGGTTGTAAGGGCAACCAGAGGGTTGTTTATATTTAGTAGTAACATAATAACTTGAATTGATAATCTACGAGAAATAGTCACGTTAAGGGTTAAATTCCTATTAATTCTGAAGAATAATAATTGATGATTTGATACGTAGTAGCAATATAGTATTCTCTACGATCAAATTTGACTTTAAGTCACAAATATTATTCAAATATAAAATTCAAGGTTATTTGATTCCATTTAACGTGGTATATTACTACGAATCCAGTGAAACCAGTGAAAGTGAGTGTTGTCGTATGCTGTTGAACTGTCTATCCAAATAATAGAGGTTTCAAAGAGGTACAACGAGCTTTGATTTGGTGGGGAACAACCCAAGGGGGTGTTTGCTGACTAGAATTTATCCAGTTAGGAGCTGAGATAGAGTATTCAGGTGCAAGATAGACAATCGGAAGGTTAGTGCCCATTTCTTACGAAATATTAAGAAGTTATACAGCAAGTTTGGTGCGGCAAATCATTAAGATAATTATAATTATATTTAGAAATTAATTTAGAAGAATTATTTTTTTAAATTTAATAGTGATTCGAGTACTCGGCGTTTGTCGACCATTATATTTTGAAATTTACGTTTTGGAATTAGGTTATTTTAGAATTTAAATCAAGTTTGGACATATTTAGTATTTGATTAAATTGTTTTTGACAATTTGTATTTTATTTTGTAATGTCAGGTCAAACTTCAATGTGCTACTAACAAACTGAAAGTACGAATTTAATTTTATGAAGTGCTTGAAACTTATATTTGATTCATAAAACCAAATAGTTATTATATTTTGAAAGTAATTCAGTCTTTAACTACAAGAGAAAGTTGTTAGTTGAAGATTAACCCATTCAGCTGGGATTTATGAGTCCTATTGCTTGTAAAACTGACTAGTCGAGGCTTTAAAAAACAATAATCAGATGACATAATTTTAAATGTCAAATTCATTTATGAGATACGTCAATTACTATTTATTACATTCAGAAGTAAGGTAAGTACATAAGTGAGCTATACCTAATACTGATTCTTTGTGATAATTAGAAAAAGGGTATATTTAATTTGATATGTAATAGTGCTCCAAAGAGAGAGCTATTACATTTTGACTTACAATTTGGGGTTTGATATTAATTGTAATAACACCGCGAGAATGAGTTATATTACAGTTCAGTACATTGAGACTCGTCGCTGACAGCCACCTTGTCCCTTGCCAAATCCACTCACAAGCTCGCTGGTTGCGAGTGCCAATTTGGTACTTGCGAGGGCCAATTTGGTACTTGTGAGTTACATTATTGGTCGTCGGCCTTCCTCGAATATAATTTTCGCAAGATTTGTATTGCGCGCTCGGGTAGTGTTACTAGTAGGTGGTTGTTACTAGTTGGCGCCTAGTAATCGCGTCCTAAAATAGCGTTTTAGGCCATAAAATGTATCGCACCATCGAAAAAAAAAATTCGACTTCGGCGATATTGCCTCCAGCGGCTGGGCTTCGCCCCAGGCCCGAGGTATACCGCACAACCTCGTGCGGGCTCCCCTAGGCACCCAGCATCCCGGGCCTATTAGTCCCAGTCCGCCCCTGTCTCTGCAAAATCAAATGGAATTCCTATTGAGATGTTAAAATACGAAGATAAAGGCGTCGTTAAGGTGTTACACAAGCTCATAGTGGATATGTGGCAGACAAAACATTGTATGTGCTATATACAAGAAAGGTGACAAATTTTCCTAGAGAAACTATAGGAGGATATCACTGCTGTGTACCGCATATGAAATCTTCATATCTTGAGAAAGAGACTAGACACAGGTTGCAAATCACCAATGTACTTTTTGAGCTGGTAAATTCATCTCTAATTAACTATTGACGATCAACCTGAGAAGAGACGCGAATACCATACTGAAATGCATCAGATTTTTGGATTTCCGTCAAACCTACGATAACATTACAAATTAAGAAAATTGTACTCTATTATGTGTGATTTTCACCTGCTTCCAAAATTAATAATTATTAATCTCGCTTGTTTAGCTTGTAGCTCAATTATATATTCGAGACATCTTAATACAGATAATCATGTTAATAGTTTTTAATTGTTTAAATTATTTCATCTAATAAATTAATTTTAAAAAAGTCAATCATATTTTTTTCTCCTAAAATACCATTTTTGGAAATTCTCTATTTGAAATTGCGAACTCGAAATAAGTCACTCGCGTCTAGCAACAAACTGTTGTTTGCCGATTTATGGAAATAGTTACTTACTTAATCTCATCCTCTTGTACCTTTACAGGTGTACTTGTAAAATATACAGATCAATTATAGAGTAATAATAATGCTAGTTAACAAGCTGTCCAAATGTGTATGTAGTATAATAAAGGAGATTATATACCTATCAGAGCTGGAAGTTAATCACTATTATGTATGTGTTTATTAGAAAATAATTAAAGTTGTGAATATATTCCTATACGAATATCATTCACACTTAATCTACCATAATAAGGAAGGATTATTATACGAGGCTCAAAATTCCGCATTTTCAATATAATCACCTAACTCAATAAATTTTAGCCAAATCATTAGAATAAAAATCTACTGTTAATTGGCATACTTCCAAAACAATAATGTTACTTTGAAACCTTTCGAGCAAGACATTTTCCAAACTTTTAGAACACGGAACAATCACTAGGACAGAATATGAAGAAGTAGGAAATTTCCAACAGTTTTTTAGGATTTTATTTTCACAGTTGTTTCACCGCTTCGTTTACTCAATAGTATTATTCTTGAGGCTCAACACGAGCTGATCCTATATGTGTTTAGCTGATTGGGCAATTGTTTATTAGTTTTCTAAAATACGTAGTTCATGCACTTATCAAGACACGTTAAATTCTCTGCTTTTGTATAATCACAATGTTCACGTCAAACGCTTCTGTTCGCGAACCGTTTTTCTGTTGTTTCTAGTGGGCTCCAAAATGTAATACCAGACAGAAACATCATGGTACACAAAAGACATAAGTTGTTTGATTTTTTCAGTAATTTTCCTAGAAATTACAAAAAAATTAATAACAGCACTAAATCCATTAATGCACGCTCCAAAAATGCTCGCACTTCGAAAGCAAAATAAGAAAAGGTCTGGTAGTTACTGCATGCGTGCATCCCTAGATGTGGTAACGAGCACTGTTCTGTAGCTCAACTCCTTTATATCGAAGAAAATAAGTTAATAAGCGACCCTTGCATATGCTTTATATCTCGAAATATGGTGGTATAGAATATAATATAATAGGTATAAATCAACAATAAATGCTCTCATTGTCAAAACTAAAAACAAATATTACCGTCAACAAATTGAACTCAATAAAAACAATTCACAAAAATTATGGAATATTGCTAAAGAAGCATTAAATAATGAACCACAAAAACAGTCAATTAATTGTTTAACTATTGATGACAAAACTATAGAATGCAAAAAGGATATAACAAATGAATTTAATAAATACTTTGTTAACGTTAGTAAGGTATTGTCCAAAAAAATTCAGTTGGACAAAGAAAAAACATCTCTCATGATTAGTCAAATTTCGAATTTAGAGCACAGCATATTTCTTACCCCAACTAATTCTCAGGAGATTATTTCAATTATAAAACAGCTTAAAAATAACAAATCTTCCGGTATAGACAATATTAAATCTGAAACTTTAATATCAATACTATTGCATCACCTCTTGCTACAATTTTTAATAACTGTTTTTTGCAAGGATCGTTTCCTAATTGTCTCAAAGTTGCTGTTATAACTCCGATACATAAAGGTGGACCGCTAAACTGTATTTCAAATTATAGACCTGTATCTATTATATCCAATGTAGCAAAAATTTTTGAAAAATTAATACATATTAGGCTCACGTCTTTTCTCAAAGAGCATAAAGTACTTTCAAAATACAAGTTCGGCTTCACACAAACTAAGAGCACAAATGACGCGATTGCATTACTATGTGAGCGCATATACAACGCATTAGACAATTCAGAACCTTGTGTTGCGGTATTTCTCGATCTTGCTAAGGCATTTGACACAGTTGATCATTCAATCCTTCTAAACAAATTATATAAATGTGGAATTCGTGGAACTGCATTAAGTATTTTCAAAAATTATTTAAGTAATAGAACACAACTAGTTAATATTAATCAGACTCGAAGCTCTTCGGAAATAATTACATGTGGAGTACCCCAAGGTACCATACTTGTCCCTATACTATTCTTAATATATATTAATGACCTTCTACTATCTACTGATTTGAATGGTCAACTGATTGCTTATGCGGATGATGCTGTCCTGATTCTGCAAGCAGAAAGTTGGCACGCGGTGAGAACTGCAGCAACACAAGATTTGTCTATTATAAAAGGTTGGTTAGATGCAAATATATTAAGTTTGAATTATTCAAAAAGTGTGTTTATTACTTTTAGTATATATGCAAATAGTCAAGCTGATTTTACTAACATTACAGTTCATGATACAAATTGCCCTGTAACTACTCGTAATTGTAAATGCAACATAAACATAAGAAAGGTAATTTCCACCAAGTATCTTGGAATCACCGTGGACCAACACATGCGATGGGACATTCAAATAAACAATATATGCAATAGATTAAGAAAAGCTATATATGTCATTAAGAAATTAAAAGAGATATTATTAGTTAAACAACTTTACTGTTATTACTATGCTTTGGTACAGTCCATTTTGTCCTACGGCATACTAGGTTGGGGTGGAGCAGCCCGTCTTTACACGGAGAGGGTGGAAATAATACAAAAGTATATATTAAAAATTATTTTAGGAAAGCCTAGTATATATCCGACTTACCTTGTTTTTAGTGATTCGAATGTCATGACATTGCAACAATTATTCTATAGTGCCATACTAAAATATATTTGGAAAAACTCACAAAGCATAAATACGCATAATCATAATTACATTACTAGGCACAGAACTGATGCTATCCCACATAAAGTAAATAAATCAGTCGGTCAAAGATGTTTCAATTACTACATGCCAAAGCTCTATAATAACTTTCAGTTGTACATTAAAGAAAATAACTTACACATACATCGGAATAATTTTAATAAACTGGTCAAAAGGTTTCTGCTTCATTTTCCATAGATTGAATTTTTGCTTTTACTTTAAATTGAATTGCTTTTTTTTATATAGATTTTTTCTAGCACATGCATGATCGATGCAAAGTTAATAATATCTGCAAAGCCACACACAGCTGTTTTTATAGCTAAGTGGTGTATCTTTTACTTCTTTATTTCTTTATTGTATTATGATATTCATTTATTTATTGTAACAATATTTATTACTGTTACTTAAAATTCGATTATATAAAACGAAAATAAAGAACTTATTTATTTATTTATAAATAACAATTAGTTGCTCAAAATATATTTAAGTATATGTCACATTTGATGTACAGTATAGCAGTACAAGTCAACTCCCTGTTGACGACTCGTAGTAATTTTCTCCCGAGATAAGCATATGGGTCTTGATAAGTGCAAAACCCAGACAGCCCAAGTAACAATTTAAGTTTTTTAATAAACTATTATAAATCTACATTGCTGAGACAGTAAAGCTAGGAGTCTAATAAACCCAAAAAGGGCCCAAATAATTACGTTCTGCAAGAGGTTGTCAAAGCTAATAGTTTAAATCTGTTATACAACCTATTCTACTATAAATACTTTAATTGGTTACTCTCTGTGTTAGCTTGGAGAGCTTAATAAAACCTATAATAAGAGTATCTGATCATTTTAAGTTACTATTACCTACGGTAAAGCAAAAATGTTTTGCATTTAATAGGAGCCATATATCTTGGAAGTTTTATGCTATTTTATATTTCCTCTGTAGTCAGTATGTTTATAAACTGGTTAAATGCGCTATGTATTCTTAAAAATTTCAAACGACAAACAGTTTACTGATGAAATTTTTATAAATAGCTATAAATTTTACCATCCCCCTCAAAAATTTTAAAGATTTATACATTTTATAAAAAAATATTTATTTTCTAACTATGAATATTTTGTTTATAAATGTTATAAAACTGCATTGATACTTTTTTTTACATAAAAATTAGTGGAATCAATGTGTTTAAATGTGTTTTCCCAAAACATTGCCCAAAATGGTTGATCCATTGCTTAAATAGAACACCTTGGGAAAATACCCAAGTATAAAACCGTTATTCTTTAGTTAAATCATTCTTAAGATGCTTAATTCTTATACAAGTGATAAATAAGACAATAAATAGTTGAACAAGAATACTTAGACTCCATCTAGTTACCCATACGGTCCTGCAGGCCTGCATAAAACAGTTTGGATTTAATTAAAGACATATCACCCTGTTTAAAACTCAACCGTTTTAGATCAGAGTTTTCACAAAACTGATTAGTTTTAATGTGGCTTTATGATTGTTGTTCATGTTTGCCGCCTAAATTTCTACCTAACATATAAAAATCATTTAGTAGTATTTGCCTGTGTGTGGTAAACAACTTAGATCAACATTTATAAGCGGTTTGTGTTCGAGACCATGTCGTTTAAAACTGTGAAAACCATTGAAGATGGCGAAATTTGTTTATCGATGGTCCCATCAATATGGGAAGAAAATGGGGTACTAAGATGGCCTAATAAAGCTAGCAGACTTGTTAACAAGTTAAGCCACCAAGAGTCTGGTTTGTGTGGGTGCTCTTACTAATTTTCAAATAGTTTATTTTCATCTTCCTTTTAAAATGGCCACTATTTTTTTTCAGTTACCAATAGCTTCTAATTGTGACATAATTTTATACATTTTGCAATATGCAGCCACTAACGCTTGCCACTTTCATAACCTGTTTTTTAAGAACTTTTAGTTTTATTTACAACTATTAAACAATACCATTGTTATTTTGCGATTATTTGTCAATTATGATATATATTATTAACTAAAATCACAATGCCTGTTGTTTATATTTCATAATTACATCGATACCGTCATAAATGCATGGATACCACCATAATTACATCGCTAATACGGATGTATGTGCATATAATCAAACAGGCCATAAACTGCTTTTTCGAGTTGACAGTTATCAGTCTGTCAGTTTAAAAATAATAAATGGAAAACGATAGCGACAATAGTGCTGTATTCCCCCTGAAGTACGCCAAGCCGGCAAACAAGCTACACAATATCTACTCCCAGAAACGTTGAAGAAAACTTATGATATCGCATACAAAAATTTTCTGGAATGAATGTAAATAAAGTAGTTGTAAATAAAATAGCGTATTTCACTCGCATATAATAGCTATTATTAGTACACTCGTATAATAATAGCATCCATTACATACTCGTATAATAATATACTATTATTTAAGTACATTCCACGCCAATAAGATTTGAGAAGCATTTAATGAACACATTATTGCTTTATTGTGCCCGTTAACAAGGTTACAATTTCTTAAGTGTAAAATGTTTTAAAATAGGACTTCGGATACCTACAAGAATATTTTGTGAATCATTTTTAAAACAGTTTTAAGACATCACAAGTTTATACCTAAAAGATTAAAGCAAATGTGTCGTCGAATGGTGTATCAAAACCAGAGAGTTTTATAATGTACAGTGAACAGTAATAATAAAACTTCTACAAAACTATAAGTAGAAAAAAACCAAAAGGCTTCATGATTCAGTTTTAAAGTACACTACAAGGCTTTTTAATAAATATTTATACTCTAGAAGTATATTTACCCTTCAATAAACCAAATTTAAAACTAATTAATCTAGAAACATTCTTTATAAAACCTCTATACAATAAGAACCATGCTAAAGAGCATTTAAATTGTTACTTGAGAGTGCTAAAAGGCAAACATAGCACCAAAACATCAAGCTGCAAGATGCTAATCTTATCGAGCCAATGGAAAGAGGAAATAACTTACGGAAAGAGGAAATAACTTACAATTGTTTGAGTGTACACCAATCAGTCTGTACAGAGCATAAGACCACGAATCTGAAGATCCAGAAAGCGTACGTAAGTCGCTTGAATACTATCCTTCGAACTAAGTTGAACACTAACAACACAATGAAAGGTAGTAATACCTATACGATTCATGTTCTAACCTCGACATTTAGTGTTATCAAGTGAACAAACACTGATGTAGAAGGTATCGAGAGGAAGACAAAAACTACTTTAAGTAAGTTTCTAACCTATCGTCCAAAATAAGTCATTTAAAGACTTAGGATTACAAGAGCTCAACGTGGAAGGTTTCTGATTGACTTCGCATTAATAATAATGGTGAGGCACTAACACCCCATGAAGGAGCTTGGCCTGCAAGGCGGAAGGTTAGAGCTTCCGTATCCTCGCTCTCACACCCGGCTGTCGCGTGTCAAATTCATGACACGTGGTGATGTGGTGAGCACCACGCATTAGACAACCGCATTATTACCCCTTGTTCTTTCGAACGCAGGTTCCCAATTATTTAAAGCGACTGGGTAGGCCGCCCGCCAGGCATCGATCTGGGATTTGAACTCCAGACTTCCGCGCCGCAGTCCGATGCTCTAACCATCAGAGCCACGCTGGCGTGGAAGGTTTCTGATTGACTTCGCATTATTATTCTATAAACAAAGCAAGATCCATATTCTTTCGTACGACAGTCATCCTGGCCGACGACGGTTATACACCTTTAAACCTCCGTACAGCTGCTCCACACGACAATATTCGGAAGAACGAGCTATCTTGCAGAACAATGCATGGAAGCATTTTTCTACACGGAAGAAATCCCCACGATCTCAATACGGAAACTGTTCATGAAGAAACATCGAACTATTGGGCGACTCGTCGCCACTTATTCCCCGAGACTGAAGGTCATACAAGATCAGATAGTCGCCACGAAGAACGACCTTAAGTATATCGTCAGGGATACAAGTGTGGCTGATGCCAGTTGACCTTTGCGTCTCCGACACTATACAAATCACTACAGGGTATATATTTGTTTCACACACTGAATACCTGCACCATTACAATGGTGTAGGCAAAATTGTACACTTGAAACTTGCGTAGTTCCACCATCTCATGGTATAAACACCCGCCCGTGTTATCAATATACCCGAGAGAAAGTCCTACAGGACGAGCATTTACCACTCTATTAGGGTAGAATGGTGCTTACTGGCAGAACCATGTCATTAAACTGAGCAGGTGTCATCTTGGTCCATATAATACAGCATATGCAGAGCTTCCTTACATCGCTGTTCCAAACTCCAACAACGCCCAGGAAACAATCCAGAACAACTTAGCGAAGTATGTTGACCTAGCCTATGAGATCAGACAGCAATTGAGGCAAGATAGTATTGTCATCCACCCAATAGTAATATCCACCACTGGTGTATCCTCTTTGAATCGGTGACATGTAAAAATCGGCCATTCTCAACACTTTCCATATTGTGCACAAGTTTTTAAACATATTGTAATTTGTCTTTATTTTTCTTCGGATGGTGACAACAATTAATAATGCCACACTAAGCCAAAAGAAAAAAAAATAATAAGCGAAATATTCATTGTATTCTTTTGAACGAGTATTGAACCATTATTATCAAAACATTTAAAAATGTGTTTTTCTTAAATACACAATTGAAATCTATAATTTTAAGAAACATTGAAACTGCAAAAGTGTTCATTTTTCGTATATATTTTTACTCCGATCTACTCTCACAAGGAGATAATTGCGAAACGCAAAACAAAAACAATGTGAAGATGCTCCAAATATTACTAAAAATTACTAAGGATTAATGTCCAAACATCATTAAGAAATTTAAAAAAAAACGGGTTTGGATATGATTAGCCCTCGAACAATTAGTAAAATTTAGAGTGCTTAAATTACAGTTTGCAAAACTTAAAAATAAATCTCAACATTTGCATTGAAGTCAGTATTTGACAATTAATCCACCAATTTTTTAAATTATTTGTCCGTATTACTCATTGTTTGTCGTGTTTGCCTGACATGTGGCAACTCATAATGTAACATGTGTCCCAAAAGTCTTAGAATCTGCTCTTGCCATGGAATTAAAAAGTAAATTTATTAAGCCATTGAACTTCGTCCATTAAGCGAAGTTCTCTTGTTTACTTAAACGTTCATGAACGCTCTATTACTTACAGATTTTAATTTATTGTTCCCAAGGACCCTTGCATCGGCCATAACGTCGCTAATTAAATTACAATATTGCTGTACGGTGCAGATAAATAAACGTTTACTGTTCGAAACAAAACATGCTACATATCTATTAAACAAAGGAAGAGGAGTCTCAGCTTCCAGCAATCTTAAAAACTTATCAATAGACAAAGAAATTCAAAATGTAAATATAACTAATCTAATTTAAAGTAGCTTCTTTCTTAACAAAAGGGCTGTTTTTAAAATTTTAATAAGATAATAATTATTGCCGATTACATTATCTCGATAGAACTAAAATAGCTGTTTATGCAACAAGTGCTAAAAGTCGACGTTTATGCACGAGACATGAAAATTATGAAACGAAGCCGAAGGCTGAGTTTCATAACATGTCTCGTGCATAATAGCTATTTATGCAACAAGTGCTAAAAGTCGACTTTTATGCGCGAGACATGAAAATTATGAAACGAAGCCGAAGGCTGAGTTTCATAACATGTCTCGCGCATAAACGACTTTTAGCACGCGTTGCATACAATATTTTATCTACGACCTTAATTTTACCGTTATTAATCCATAAATATCGATTTAAGAAAGGTTCGCATCTGCGACGCTGCATCATAATGAATAGTAGCCTACGCGGCTGGCGATTGTTTTGGCCACGCCCGTGCTGTCAAGGACAGGTACGAAATTTAATTATTTATACTCCACATATGACTGTATTCATTACATAACGCTTTAATTATTTCAAAAACGCTTTACCTGTAACGCAAGAAGCAACTAGAATAGCTTTACGACTTCACTTGCAGTTCGAAATTGTAGTTTTGAACCTCGCGTCACTTTTAGCACATGTGCTAAAAGTAAACAGCTGATTTCTTTAAACACGGTAAACTATAAAACGTCACTTTTAGTGAAACAAGCGAGTGTTAAAAAGCTTAATTTTAGTAGTGGTCGTAGATAAACGACTTTTAGCACGCGTTGCATACAATATTTTATCTGATCTTAATTTTACTGTTATTAATCGATAAATATCGACTTAACAAAGGTTTGCATCTACGACACTTATAATTTATGTCATAATAAACAGTAGCCCTAGCCCATGCCGCGCGGGCGAATGTTTGCGAATGACAGTAGTCAAGGTCAGTTACGAAATGTAATTATTAATACTCCACATCATAACGCTTTAATTATTTCAAAAACACTTTACCTGTAACGCAAGAAGCAACTAGAATAACTTTACAACTTCACTTCCAGTTCGAAATTGCAGTTTTATAACCTCACTTCACTTTTAGCACATGGGCTAAAAGTAAACAGCTGATTTCTTTAACCACGGTAAACTAAAACGTCACTTTTAGTGTAACAAGCTAGCGCTAAAAGGCCTACTTTTAGTGGTGATCGTAGATAAAATCATTTATACTACACTAATCAAGCAGTTTTAGATAACGAAGTTTTCAGAGGAGACAAAGTATAAAATGCAAAAAGTATGCAACACGTGGACAACTATCAGCGAAGCTCTCACATTATGAAAAGTTCCTGTATACTTAAAATCTAAATAATCTTTTTCCTACAGACAGTGTTTTCCATAAATTATCATCTCTTGATGCAGAAAAAGGTCCGGCACTCGATAAAATTCCGCCCTTATTTCTGAAATATTGCAGTCCCACGTTAGCATTACCCTTATCTATCATTTATAATATGTCCTTATCATCAGGAACATTTCCTGATTGCTGGAAAAAAGCTTATATAACTCCGGTTTTTAAATCTGGCGATCGAAACAATGTTTGTAATTATCGTCCTATATCTGGGTTATTTAGTATCGCAAAAATGATAGACGTAATAAATCCTCATCAACATGGTTTTCTCCGTGGAAGATCTACATGTACAAATCTTGTTGATTATATTAGCTTCATAATTTCTTCCTTCGGTGAGGGTCATCAAGTGGATTCTATACACACAGATTTTAGTAAGACGTTCGATAGAGTCGATCACCGAATACTTCTTGAAAAACTGCAAACTATATGGTATTGGCGATCCGCTATGGCATGCGTAGCTATTTAAGTCAAAGAACGCAAATTGTTAAAGTGAATTCTTTCTTCTCTGATCCTTTCCCAGTATTATCAGGAGTACCGCAGGGATCCCATTTGGGACCAGTTTTGTTCCTTTTGTTTATTGATGTTTTTCTTATACTAGATCCTTACTTTTTGCTGACGATTTGAAACTTCATGAAAGTTCGAGAGCAAAGTGATTGTTTGAAAATTCGCATGATTTAACTTGTCTAGACATATGGTGCACCAATAATTTAATGCAGCTGAACATCGACAAATGTAAAATAATAGCATTCACTAGAAAACAGACGAACATAGCTTATAACTACTCTTTACATCGTCAACCTCTCCAGCGAGTCTCAGAGCTCACAGACCTGTAAGTCATTTTGAATAAGAACTTGTCTTTTACTATATAGTCATTTAAACAATATAATTAAAAAAGCATTCATGATGAGCGGCTTTATCAAGCGACAAACTTCCGATATACCAGACGTTTATAGTTTAATTAAAGATAGATATTTATTTATTTCAACTGAAATATTTACAGCCCACAGTACAAATTGATAAATTAATAACGAAATACTAAAAATAAGCAAAAGATAAAGAAATACAAAAACTCAAACCATAAATTAAACAATATAACTTAAGCACAGCTTTGTATCCATTATAAACTAAACATTGGAAAATGATCTTATTAATAGTTTTTTAAACATCTTTACTGTTTTCGCCTCTCTTGTATTTAGTTGCAATGTAATATATGAATGAAAACCTTTCGCTACTATACAGTTCCTATTTGTGTTTAAAGCAAACCTAGGAATGTATAAATTATTTGCCTGCCTCGTAGCGTAGCCGTGTTTTTCGTTGACGAAGGTTACAAATTCTTGCATATATAAGCGCACATGGCCTTTGACAATTTTATAAATAAAAACCATAGCTTTTACGTAAAGATATTTTTCAATTGGCAGCCATTGCAAAGTTTCCAACATGTATGATATGTGTGCATATTTATTACACCTTAAAATTATCCTCATTGCTCGGTTTTGCAATTTTTGCAACCTGTCTATTTGTGTTTTGTTAAGAAGAAAAGTGATGGTAAAACAATAATCACAATGTGGTTTAATAATTGTATTATAAATAATGATTCTGGTTTGTACAGAGACCCACCGACTGACTCTGGAGAAAAAGAACAACTTTTTACAATTTTTTTTATTAATATAATCGAAGTGACAAACAAATGTGAGACATTGATCTAGCTGGATGCCCAAGTACTTAAAAGTTTGATACCCATTCAATTTTATCACCATCACAGTGTAACTCCAAGTCACTTATGTTTATCCCCTTTAATCTACCCCGCGTTGTTATCAACATTGCTCTAGATTTATTCGTATTTAGCTTTAACTTATTCAATTTAAAATAATTTTCAATATTTTCCAATTCTTTGTTCATAGAGTCTACCGCTTCTTTAATATTTGCATTACAAGTTACTAATAATGTATCATCAGCAAATAGGTTTAAGAAGTCACATGTGTGATATTCATCTATATCATTTATATAAAGTAGATACAGCAAAGGGCCAAGGATACTTCCTTGCGGCACACCACTACTTATTTCTTTTTTCATCGATGCAACACCATTTATGTTAGTTATTTGATATCTACCTAACAGGTAGTTTCCAAACCATTTTAGAACATTTCCCTTTAATCCATAATTGTCTAATTTATTTAACAGAATTCTCCTATCTACAGTTTCAAACGCCCGCTTTAAATCTAAGAAGACTGCTATAACAAATTTGTTTTCATCCACCATTTCTTTTAAACGTACTATTCAACTCATTAGTTCGCAGTAACCTGGAATATTGTAGTGTAGTGTGGTCCCCATATTACCAATGCAACATCGATCGACTTGAAAGGGTCCAGCGGAAATTCGTTAACTACTTGTTATTTAAACTGAAAACAAATTATCATGTAATGTCTTACACTGACAGATTAGACATGCTAGGCATGGAATCACTCGAATGTAGAAGAAAACGCACTGATATATTATTTGGTTGTAAAATATTAACTTTTCAAATTGATTGTAGCGAATTGCTAGATAAGATTGGATTACGTGTACCTGTATATAATATTAGAAATAAAGAGCTATTGTATGTACAAAAATACCATTCTACTTATGATTCTCAAAATGTATTAAATAGAATAAGTAATGCCATCAATAATTTACCTGACGATATTGATATACTTATCCTTAGTGCAGATCAGTTAAAGAATAAGTTGCGAATGTTGGATCATTAGTTTCATATCCATTTTAGATTTACAATTTATATTTATATATTTTCAGAAAATAAAAATTATTCTGTTCTCTTGAAGGACACATGTTCCGTTGATTTTCATTGAATTTCATTTAATTAATAAATATTATATTATCTCCAACTATACGGAAAAGTTACTAATTGATTTATGTTTTCAAATTACTTTATTCAGTTATTATAAAAACCACATATATGTATATCTTCATTTAATGCACTATTTCGGTTTTCCTGTTATGTACATATTATCAAATAAATAAAGTAGTTCCGATTTGCTCCAACAAAAAAATTATTTCTCGTATTTTTTAACCCTAGTGAAAATGATTGTAGCAAAATACAATTCTTTTGAATCGCAAATCTGCTGCACATCTTGACATCTTACAATCTGAAGAATTAATATTCTTACCATTTATTAATTAATCTCAAATTCGAAAATACAGTTTTTTGACAAAGCGCATTTACTGTTTTACCTCCAATTAACTGCACATTGAAAAGTGCTACTATACTGCACCACGTCACGGCAAAAGAAGTTTCAAACAACAAAATAAATTAATCTTTCACTGGATATGGTAATGTATAGATAAGCAAAAAGAAAGTTTATCAAATATGGCTTGAGATTTTTGAAGACATGTGTATTATAACACCGGAAAATCATACCTAATCCTTGTCACTTGGCATTTTATAGACAGTGGCTAATGTTGCAACGTGATTATAACCGCGTCAAGGCTTCCCGTAATAAACTCAAGGGAAATATTTCTACGGCCTGCAGGAGAAGATCATAAAATCACTTTGTAACAAATGTCCAATGGCAGCTTCATATTTTCTGGTGTTTTATAATACACATGACTTAAAAATTCCAAAGGCACTCTTGATGAACTTTCTTTTTGCTCATACGATATATTATACATGTTATTAATGCCGCAAATAATTCTATAATACTACCGCAACCTGTGTGGATTGCTGTTAAAATAAAAGTAGTTGGTTAACCTGATTTGAATAGCATCAGAAATTAATATTACAAAATCTAGTAGAAATGCAGGAACACGACATAAATACGACGTTTATTTCTAAACTTTGCAACGCGGATCATAAACGTTTTTGATTTTTCACATAGTTAACAATCATTTTCATGGATTTTGAGAGTTATGGTGTGACAAACTATACTTACATTTGGTTCATTAAGCAAATTTGCGAATTGTAGATTGCCGAAAACAAATAAGACTCTGACAATGGCGATGAACTGAATGCACCAGGCTGTAAGCCGACTTTTTGATCTTTAGAAGAAAAGTTTGAGACATTCAGTTTGCCTTCAAAAAATCCCTGTCAAAACTTCTAACACGAACGTCGAATATTCAAAATATGGTATTACTTCCACACTATTGCAATTTGAAATGAATTACAGACCATTAACTTGTTTTTCGTGTTATAAAAATTCAAGATAAAATGCTTCTAAC
>CALNHX010011540.1:0-31267 GCA_940337035.1 Agriotes lineatus
ATAATGCCTGCGGTGACCTACCGCCAGTTTTGTTCTGCTAGTGTATGGGAGTATTTAGGTAGTATTTGAAGAATTTGTTAGCATTCAAACTATCCGTTGGGTATTCTTTCAAGAAAATAATAGTATATTATACATCAAGGTAGCGAAGAGCAGTATTATAACCTGAGCGCATATTAGAGCGCGCAGCGCGAAGTATCTAAAGCGCGAAGGTTATAAGACGATGCGCTACTGTGGTGTATATACTATTTTTTGCACTACCAAACGGCTCAATACCTAAATTCCCAACAAATTTCGAAAATATTTTAACTGTCAACCAGACAACACAGCTCTTTAAAACGTCAAAATTAAAATAGTCATATTTGGTAACTTAGCAATTTATTAGTTACCACGTGGTTGAGAAAATCAACTTCACGACCTAAAGATAGGTCAATAACGGTGCGTTCTGAGACTAGTAGTGCAAAAACAAACTTGTGACTCCTTGGATACAATTGCGGCCGAAACTTGCTCAATGGAGACGGCGCGGCATGTGCAGTTCTTTAAATACTCAAATTAATTAAGAGCCAAAAGGGGCGTCAACGGATTTTTACCAAGTAACGACAAGTGTATACAGGCATTGAAAAAGATTTCGTAAACTCAAGTAGCACAAAATATTCTGAAGGAGAAACTTAACTCAGGTACATGTAGCAGTAACAAATACCTATATAACGCTTAAATGCGAATATCACAGTATATAATTGTCATTAATTCATAAATGAAATTCAGGTGGCGTAGATTAACAAATATAAATACAGACCGACTAGTTACGAGGCACCTCAACAAAAAACGCATAAATCTTAATACCTGTTGATTAATTTTCTAGTACCCGTAAGAATAAAAACAATGTGTTCTTGTATCCACTGTTTTGACTATCGCAAGGAAGCACCATCTTATTTCACTTGAAGACCCACCTCTCATGCTGAGCTACCGGACCACTTTTAAGCTGTTTGCATGCCATAAACAGGGCTTCACCTTTAACGACATATACCGGTTGTTGACTTGAACGACGCAGCATAGAGATTTTAATGTTAAATAATACTAAACATTAAACTATTTGCTTTCATAATTATTTTAGATCTAAAGTGGTTCGGAATTTATTGTAGAGAAAAATGTATCTGTACATCCGAACACGTAATACTTTCTGTTTTCCGAAAGTGTAAAATTCGAAGAATTATAAAATAGGTTCGGTTCTTGTTAAAATGTATTAAATTATAATCATTTGTTATAGTATGTTCCAAACTTCCGTATTATTTTGTTAGTCATTATACTACGTTAAATGAGGCACTTATTTGGAGAGCACTGTTTTCACATTAAAACAACTTTATTATTTCTATTTTGTCTTGCGTTGAATCTGTACATTTTAATTAAAACAAGAATGAGTAGTCAGTTACAAAGAGAAAGGATAAACGTAAACGCAAGCGGTGTTGAAATAATGACAATGTATTATTGAAATGAAACATTTTAAATGATTGTATAGTTATATAGGTAATTTATTTCTTTAAAAAAAAACTAGGTTATACAAGTACTTTAGCTTTAAAATATTCAGAAAAGCAAATAATTCCATATT
This sequence comes from Agriotes lineatus, assembly GCA_940337035.1. NCBI lineage: Eukaryota > Metazoa > Arthropoda > Insecta > Coleoptera > Elateridae > Agriotes > Agriotes lineatus. The sequence continues at coordinate 1,604 of CALNHX010011540.1, forward strand.
TGAGACTTTATATTGCCGTTGACATGCTCTGTCGTGTAGTCATCATCCATTATATGCAGGCTGTTACGATTGTTTAAATATTCCCATTTCCGCGGGTTGTCTAGTGTATGTGCATGACGGAACCCCATAATCCATCTCATCAAACTGCTCTCAAAGCAAAATTTCAGTTCGTTGAAAACAGATCAGTAGTTCGTCAGATGTAGTCAAGCGCAGATGTTGCGTGTGGTTTGATTATATTCCGTAAATATTGCCTTTTGGGAATGCTTTATTCTTCAAATTGGAGGCAAATTATGACAATTTTTGGATATTTAGTTTTCCAGTCTACCCATTTCAAATTCCAGTTTCGTTGGATACATCCAAAGGAGCTTGTTTTGTATTGCTACGTTCTACATACTAGCGGACACATCGACATCATGTGTATAAATATATCCGTTCATCGCGTGTGGATTTGCGCTAGTTCTTCGTAGAAAATATTTGGGTTTATGTATATAAACTAATATTGCATGTGTAGCCTAGTGCCAATTTAAAATGAACTAGAATGATATTTCGTAAGTGTAAACTACCACCAATTTTTTATGTGTTATAGCGAGTAAGTTGAATGTTGTGAAATAAATTTTGAGACATTTTCCCGTTCGAAGTGCCGTAATCCGTGTATCAATATTGTGTTCTTCTGCGAAATTTTCTGAAGGCTTCTGCTTTTACTAACCACTAGAAATTTTCTTCAGCTGCAAGGCTAAGACGCTTAAAGAGAATATTGTTAATGTTGTCTTAATAGAGTCTTTAAGTTGCTGTATGATTTTAATTTGTAAAGTGCAGTACAATTTTCCGTATTTTGCAGTCTAGCATTTTTAGAATTTACAAGATAACTATGGAGCTTGAGCGCTTCCTACATTATCTATCGCCAAGGAGCTTTTTAATGGTGCAACATCAAACTCCTTCATTGGCACCCAATCTACCATAGTGGCCCCTAAAATATACAAATATATATCCGTTAATTTCAAGTTACAGTTATTTTGAATATCGCAAGCCAGATGCCTTTTATTTCAATATATCCCCAGTATCATCCCAATGAGCAACAACCGTTTTAAGCTTGTTCCATGACGTAAATAAACCTGCACAAGGTTAAATGGAATTCCAATATGAGACAACAGCAATGAGAGTTTTTGGTAGAAAATAAATAACTGACAGGTTTGATCTAACTGGTTCCAGGCAACCTGAACATGGAAAATATGGATTTCAATTAATTCAGAGTAGTAAAAGCTCCCAAGTGACACCGCTGTGAACATCTGGCAGCAACGTTTGAACTTTCCGGATACAGACCTACAGGCATTAGGTTTTAAGTATCTAACTTTATCGTAGTGGTACCTTAATACTCAAGGCAAGAATCAGTGCACTCAAAAATCATCATGTTAATAGAAAGCGGCTACATTCGCATTCGAAATTCGACAATAATAAGTAAATTTGAAGAGCACTTACCTTTATGGCAATTTAAGGCGTGTTTGTCCAAGTTATGGATGGTTATTATATTGAATTCAGCGCGTGAGTTTGCGGGTTTACTAAAATTTGTCTCAAATAATAAATTCCCAAAAAGTTAAGTACCGATAAAATTAAATTGGACTTCATACTGGTAAAAATCCCTGATGAGATCACTTAGGAAAGAAGACACATAATAATTTTACGTAATGATCTATTTAATCGTTCTCATTGAGCAACCTACAGTTAATTTTGAAGAATTAAAGTGCCAAAACATAACTAGTTAGAAGCACAGTATCTCATCTTTCAAGACGTGCGATGTTAACTTTGTGATGCCGCAGATTGAGGGATTGAGATTTATCCCCCCGACCTGTATTTGCTTACTTTATTATGCCCTTAAGTAGGATAATTCGGTATTGATCGAAGGGATTAAGGGTCGCGCTTACCCCAGTTTGGTTTGTCGTGACTGCGGCCCCACTTGCCTCCTTAAATAATTTATTTCCGCAATATCTGTAGAAATATCGACCAGAGCAAACAGTTGCCGGTATCTATTACAATTTATGTCAGTCGTAACCCGGAGCTGTCCATAACTTTATATTTAAATTGACAAATGGATGATCCATCATGCAAGAGAGAAGTTCTTAATAAACCGCACAAATATGTGGCCCCAACACATAAAAGCGTCTTCATTCGATGTATGAATTTAAAATGGACCCGCGCTGGGCTAGTTGTACATAAAAAGCGTTTTGAGTGAACGGACTAGGGTCACAAAGGACATAAAAATGTTGCATGGACCATTGAGGCTTAGGATACACGTAAAATATATCGAACGTAAATTTTATTTTCGTCGGGAGAATAACAAAATTTATTTTAGAGGCTGCGCCATAAGCTTTTTTAGACAATTTGTTTTGTATTTTCGGGGACGATGGGCATTTTGGGAATTCTTCTGGTACGTCCAGCTCCTCACGCAACTTTGTGTTTCCTCTACAAATGCGGAAGGGCCGCCGTTGTTTGTGTTTAATTAATTAAAATAGCGAATTGCCCCGTCCTAGCTGCGATAAAGTGTAACTCTTGACTCCACGTCTTCGTGAGATTTAGAAACTTAATGCAATTAGCAGTCGCGAAAACAAAAATTTATGTCTTTGGTTTTGTTTTAATTAAGTCGAGCAAGGATATTTCAGCCGGTTGTTGTGTTTAATCTCTCGAAGTAATTTATTTAAAACTACGGCGTGAAAGGCCGTAAAACTTTCTTGGCACGTTTTTGCGCTAAATTGTTTTGCTACATTTCAATTATTAAATTATGCGGAATGGGAACGGCTGCCCAAACCGATCTTGAATAGGGACAACTCCTTAATAGAAATATCGCAACCAGAAGATATTTAAATTTATTGCTATGGCTGCGGAACAAATTTAATTAAAGATTGTAGTCGAATAGAAGGTTGTTTGAACCTCAATGGTTTGTAAGAAGCGTTCGGATTAGTTTTTGCAAGAAGGATAAATAGGCGAAACGGTTGCAACGCAATAAATTTAGCCTATGTATTTCCGACTCCAGACAATGTCTTGGCTTTTACAACAAAACATTCTAAGACCTATTCACCAGTCGAAGAGAAAAACATTGATGCGTTCATGATATACCTTAATTGCTCATTTCTTACCAAGGGCGTGATTTCCGTCAAATAGATTGTGTACAGGGCACCGCAAGATAGATTTTTTTCTGATTTAATAGATTCTTAGATAATTATTATTATGACTAATTATTATTTACCTGTTGGTTCAACACTAATCACAAGATTTGGGTACTCAGGTAGTCGTGTTGGACCACATTTGTAACGGCCGTATTCTTACAAATCCCTCTCTTCTCTTAGTGAACATCTGGCCTTTGTGCGTCTCGACCCTGGTTCAAATAAAACCACTAGAGTCTACCACTTCATATATATGCCGTTGTATAAGAACTCGACTTTTAGAAATTGAGCGCTACACGACTACCTGAGTTCGCAAATCGTGTGCTAGTGTGTTGAATGTTACATTGTTTACCCTAGAAACCGCTTTTTTTTATTTCGGTACAATTTTTGTATAATTAGGATATCATGTTCGTCGAGTGTCTTGCTTCAAGATCAATCATTCATGTTAAACTTTGCCTAACGTTTTTTTCTAACAAACCAGGCAATTCAATGCATCCTGAATGATATCCAAATACTTTTACAACAGAACATTTATTTCGAATAGGGCGTCTCTAGTCATTAACCCATATATAGATTCAAGCTACGAGTTACCAATCAATCCCTATTTCTCTCTACCTTTTGTATATTTGCACACATACAATTTTCAACGAATCGTTGTGTATGTGGCTCATGAGGCTAATATATTTGTTTTCGGTACAGTCTTTCCCACTGTGTTGCTTTGGCAACACTAGGAACACATTTTTCGGGCATTCTTGAGGTTTTTCTCCAGTTTTTGTATTTTGTATATCATATTATACAAATATATCAGACATTGCAAACCTTTTCTTCAACTACCTTATTAATTTCCGTGGAAACATTATCTGCCCCGACTATTTTGCCATTTCTCATGTGCTTGATTTGTTACTCTAATTGCATGTCTTTCACTGTTAGTCTTATGCCAAAGTTATTTTATTTATTGTTGACACCTTTTGATTTTTAGTTTAGCATCCAATATAATATTGCCGTCTTTGTTCTTCAGTAAGCCACATTTTTATCTTGTTAAACCTGTAAGTTCTGTAATCTTTGTGTGTATTTTCTGTGCGTTATAATTTTCCTGGAAACCTCTATTTCTTTACATCTCTCTGAAATACATTTCTTCTCTGTTTTTTATCTTTATTGTAATCAGTGTATGATGTTCTCTGTATATCTGGCGTCATCCATTCTTGTTTCATTTTTATGTTCTTGGCGTTTAATTTATACATTACTGATTGACTTATTGCTTTTTAAATTACCTTTTTCCCACTTCGTGTTTACGTCCGTGGTCATATCTGTTGTTTCCTGTATGTCTTGTAACTTCTTCTGGACGTAATGTGTTACTTCAGCTTTGCTTACACTGAATTAGAATCGTTTGGAAATTGAATATCGAATTGTATTTGGCGCGCTTAAGTGAGAAGTAGCGGTTAATATCTTCGTGTAGTTGAGTTCGTTACGCTCAAGTAGTCAGCACAAGATCGCACAGTTCAGTTCAGTTTGAGTAGTTGACCAGCAAATATCGAGCAGATAGCTTGTTTTGTAAGGTTAGCGTTTAGACTTCACCGAGGACGGTCAAGCTAACAGCTTCGGCGTTTGTGATCGGAACGTATCATTCCATAAATGTAGCTATTTGGTGAAACCTTTCCGTGCCACGTCGACGAATTTAAAATGATTGCCACTCAGCTTTACCAAAATGCAGGTTACTAAGTTTGAAAATCTGAGTTCTTGCCTTGAAGTACAGTTGAAATTTCATATCGATCTCTGATGATATTTGAAGAGATTTAACGAAACTACTATCATGCATCGATGCCTTGTATGGTCATCGTCCCCACACTTTACGTATATTGCGTGTAGATTTGCGCTGATTGATCGTGAAAAATCACCGCTGTTAATTTCTTATCGTCTAGCCGATGAAGCTTTGGGGAAGCTTCATTACATCAATTATAAGATAATGCAACTCAACTTTCGCTGTTGAGGTCCTGAAGAAGGTCCCAATTTGGTTCCGTTTTTTAGGCATGAGCTTGCTGCATTTGCAAGCCCGCCTTCATCGCTCAATTTAAGCGACAACCGATTCATCGGCCGGCCAACTTCTCCTTTAGCCAAGGTGACGATCCGCCAGCATTTCCGCATCATTTAGTTGGATGCACTCATATAGACCATTTATAGTTATTATCTGATATATCGTCAGTTTAAAATGTGTTTTATGAACGTAGAATACGAATCTTGTTTGTGTAAATTTTGGCTCATTTTATTATGTGTTTCTAAGTCACCGTTGGTAAATTTTGGGGTGCACTAGCTCCTTCAGCATTCTGCCCCAGTACTTGAATATAGCTTTTCTTATGAGACTGATTTTACAGACATATGCTGTGTTTTCTTTTAGCGTCACATCACGAACAGCAAGCAGACATTCTTTAGGCAATGTTATAATCGTTAGTTAGGGCCAGCTTAAATGTGTTTTCATTGTTGTTATTTTAATAGACTTATCGTAATCGTGTGCATACGTAGTAACAGTAAGGTAACTAAATTTGAAGACTTTAAAAAATATGTGCGAAGAAGCTGAATAATTTATATTTCTGGATTTTAAAGGGGTGCGTTATTTTTCTGCTAAAGAGTTAGAATTAGAATGAATTTTGATTTCCGACCGACCTTCATTCTAAAAACATAACGATTTGAAGTCGATATGGCAACACCTTTATATGGATATCGAAAGAAAAACATTTGCCGAAATGTAAAGTTTGTCCCAATAAAATGATCATAACCAAAGACGGCTCGACGACAGAATTGCACAACCACATTACAGTTCTCGCAAAAGCAAAATATTAAGAGCGGCAGACATTTTTAGGATTTAAGGTACTTTATTTAACTTAAAACACCCTATAACAAATTTTCAGGCTGTGTTTATTAATTATTTCGGCCAGCGTCTTTATTAAATAGAAATAGAGTGGACCAAAACACTTAGCGTAACGTTTAATACGTTCTCAAAAAAGAACGCAACCCGATTCTGAATTAAAAAATGTAGAAAACTGTATACATGATTTATGAAAAAACGGGAAAAGAGTAAAGGGAATGTATTCTATACTGCTATGACAACACAACATAAAAGGAAAGTGCAATAAAACAAGCACAAAAATTATTAGCAACAAGATGGTACACACATTTCCATTCATCGAAATAACTTGCATATTCAAAAAATAAGAGAGGAGGCGAAAAGCTTTTCCCTAACCTATGATTATTGTCTCTCTTAGTAGACAACTCACCAAGTACACTTTTTTTTTAGAAATATTACTATGATGGTGGTGTTGTATAATTTAATTGCATTTTGTACTTTGTCAGTATCTTAGAGGGTTCTTTATTATAACCTATTTGTCTATTAGTTTGGTCATTATTTTTGTTATATTTTTTTTAAATCGCTTGAATATTTCCACCATCGCTCCGCTAGCTTTCGAATGAAGGCGCTGGGAGAATCTATGACATTTGAAATTTTCAGTAAGACATATTCTGAGAATTTTCGCCTAACCTGGTAGTTTACTATCTTTGCGGTGGTGTATGGAAGGTTGCATATCCTCTTTGTGAAACGTTTAGAAGTTTGCAGTTGGCTATGTTTTGAGATAAGGAGATTTTTGGAAAACAATTGCCTTTTTGATTTAATCGTGTGTGCCTACCTGCCCCACAATCCGAGCGTAAGAACAATTTCATTGTTATTGAGGTTATGACACAGGTTTTTGCTATCAAGTCATTCTGTAGCCTGAAATCATACCATGTACCGTAGGTAAATTAGCATAATTGTTGTACCCACCTAAATTTCAGTGGCTGCCTTGGGAATTCATAACGTAATTACCGCTTATGAAAAAACAAACTATGTTTTTAGTTCTAATAGCCGTATTTCGGGCAGCCTTCTTCTTGCGTCGAATTTGAACTAAGTCAAATTTTAACAACCTCATATTGACTTAAATTTCTGAATGATACGCAAGCAGATTTGTTAAATAACATAAATTAGATATAATTTTTCTTAAACCCGCGCTGTGGATTTAAAGACCTTTGATCTCCGTCAGGCGTTTGCATATCAAAAATTTTGAAGGGTAAATTAGTTTATTTTTACCGCACAAGTATAAATTTAAGTAATTTACTTGCGTTTTATTCACATACCTCATTTGCGGATCCGCGTTTCTCGTTCGACTTTGGCGGCAAGCCATTAACTACGTCTGATCAAGACTTTGTGTGAAGCTCCGGGTCCTTGGTTTTCACATTTTGCCGCTGGTTGAACTGAATTTCGTTACTATTATATTTTTACCACACTAATTACCATAATTTTCCATTTCTATGGCATTATGGTAGCCGATTCTACGAGGAAAACAAGTAAAAAATATTCGCATTGCTTGGGGAAAGTTAATTCGATTTTTTTATTTTACAAACCAGACATTTTCGTCAGGTAAGAGGTATATGTCTTTGTTTATAGACTAGGTACACCATTGTTTCACTTAGAATTGTTTGTTATTTAATTAAAACAATCTGTTACAATATATCTTCAGTTAGCATATATAGCAGCTAAAATATATTGAAATGTAACTGACGATAATGAGTTCGAATTGCATCTTATTGCAAGGTACAGTTTCTGGTAGTATAATTACAACATAAAACAATCACAAATAATATTATTGCTGCAAATGTTATGGTTGATATTTATGTTGAATATGCTACTTCTTCTATCTTGTTCAAAAAGTTTTCAGACGTTTTAAGCGAGGTTATTATGTTATCGCGTCCTAGCTTTGCTTTTATTCCCAATTGGATTCTTTATTACATGTTACAGATTTATAGAGTCTGAGTTTGAGCTTTATTAATTAACTATATGAATTTATAGAACCCCCCCCCCCCCGCCCCCTGTATATACTTATATCACCTTTCGGTTCTCTGTTTGGTTTTAACGTCTGAAAATTGCCATATTCACTGTGCCTTACATAATTAGATCTTTGTCATGAACGCTAATCAACCAAACTTAATTATATGATAATTAAGATAAATTTAATTTTTAAATTATGTATTTTCACCTGCTGACACACTTTTCAAAATATAAAATTGGAATAGTGCCAAATTATGAGAAACGGTGCCTATTCATTGATTGGAACGACTCCCAGCTGACACCCTGAGAATTGCAGTTTTATAAAGAAATAAATCTTTTACAACTAATGTTTCTCTTGTCATTTTATCGATCCCCTGGTAGTTCACATACAGAAATGCGCCACCATCTCGACGTCTCCCATATGAAAAACTTGTGAAGCAAAACCACCGAAGTATTTCAATGCGCAGCGCGATAAAAGTGAGCAAACCGGCGAAGAAGGAAAATATCAGTTTCATATAAAAGTCCATTCATTTTGAGTAAGTTTTATCCCATAATCCAGGTTTAGCAGCTATCTGAAATTCTCCACTGCAGAACAAATTAAAAGAATTTTGTTTCGAGGTAATCCTCCGGAGTAAGTGATGGTTCCAATCACGTGGACTTACAGATATGTCCGGTTGACCGCCCTCGAATCACATACTATATCCATTTTAGGATTTCTGGATTAAGCACACTTTATATCTGTCCAAACTGCACTATTGATTTCCCCCCGTTTGCTTTAGGTACCGCTCCTGAACAAATCATTACTCTAATTGTTTAAATTGCTTCCTTAGGATCCTTTGTGGCATAGATTATTATCATTGTTGCGGGGTTGTGAAGTATGACTGTTACTCACTAACCTGCAATTTGCAAGTTGGAATATAGTGACCCTGAAGGAAGGCAGGTTTTTAAAAATTCTCTCTAATAAGACCCAAATGAATAGAAATTATCTACGAAACCACAAATGGTAATTTTGTAACCAATACTTTACTATTCGTTTCCTGCGTTACTGTAATGGAGGAAAATGACTTTAAATTGACATTCGATCCATTAACCTACTTTACATAAGTTATTTAACGAAATAGTTCAGAAACTTGGTTTAATTTAAGTTTAGCTAAGAGCTGTTAACGCATACCTCATTGATGTAAGATTCCTGCCTCCGCGTGGATTGCCAACGAGGAATACTTCAAACAAAATTGCTGGAAAATTGGCAGTGCACAACTCTATGCGGTAAAGCTGTATTTGTGCAAACTATCTGCTGCAAGCATTAAGTTAAAATTCTTCAATTTCATATACTCTATTTAAACGTACGGGAAAAATAAACGAAAAAATCAGTACCAGTAAGAAATTTGGGTTACATTAAATATACTAAAAGTCCTCTAAAATTGAAGCTATGCTGCGAGCGCCATATTAAAGAATGGTGATTAATTTTTGGCTTTTTATCTATAATTCCGTAACCGAAGCAGATATAAAAATTTTTCTAATAGAGATGTACATCATAATAAAATAAATAATTTTTGTTATTACCATTTTTCCTCTAAACCTAGCATTTTTTAATTATGGGCAGCTTAAGAACATCAGCAAACATAAATATCAGTGGGAATACTGTCACTACCACAACGCAAGCTGATATTCATGCACATTTTCTACATACCAAAGCACAGAAATTTGCACAGGAATACCTTAACATGTTTCCTGTTTCGACATGCAGTTACAGGATGTGATTGTAACATAACATTAGCGCTTTCTGTAAAGAGCAAGATTAAAGACTTCTGCCTTATAGAAAGGAATCTGAAGTGGCGACAGACTTGTATTATCTATTGAGGATACTGTATTCTATAATGGCATTGCATCTGCAGAGGGAAATTATTACAGTGGGACGTCTGCTTAGCGAATCTGCGTTTTACGCAATTCTCTATTTAACGAATTCTTTAAAGGGATCCTGCTATCAGAATAATTTACCATGCGGTTTTTGCTCTATTCTATAAAATTAAATTCAATTTAGTAATTTTTATAAATAAAATTAAATAATTTAGTGCTTAAAACTATGTAAAAATAGACAACACATGGCTCATATAGGTAAAACACAGTTTTTAAATCAACCAGAAGCATTTATTATGCCATTTTGAATAAATTTCTGTTTAACGAATTTGTTTCTTGCATTGAGTGACTCGTTAAATAGAAGTTCCACTGTGCTTATCTTATAATATGGGACAACAATGTCGCAGACGTTCGATCAGCAACCAATCACTCATATCATACATACCTCCCAAGTCCGTACTGAATGGGTAATAATTTAGATCCAATTGCCAGTCACAACAACATACTAGAAATCCAGCAAGTCCTTGGGTACGAAAAGTAGTTCAAAGATGTATCTACCTAAGTTCTGTGTTCACAAATGATAAGAATTTTGAAAACCAAATTCGCAAAGGAATCGAAACAGCCAAGAGCGCGGTTATTAAACTAACAAGCATATGGAAAATCGGAGACATTAATAACATAAAAAATGCGGTTCCTGTGCACCTTCGTATTTTCAATTTTGTTATAATGTCTGATAAACCTGGACTCTCAAAGCTAAAGACCGAAAGAAACTGAATGATTTTGACATGTGGCGTTACCGGAGACTACTTCGCACTTCTTGGACGAAACACTGAACTAACACATCATCATAAAAAAGCTAGGCGTAAAAGAATGTCATACAGTTATTTACGAACGTATCCTAAGATATAATGACATTGAGTTGCTAATGGTCGAAGAGACAGTCAACGCCAGAAGAACCAGAGGATGCTCTCCGCGGCAATGGACAGACCAGGTTCGGAAGATGACTGGGACCCTTGTTCATGAGGGAATTCATATGGAGGGTATTCGGGAAGAATGGAAGACAACCATTGCAGTGGTAGTCACCACATCCCTGTCAATGGATAAGGATTGAGAAGGAGGAGGAGGCCTGATGTTGGCAGTAAAGCCTTCTATCTACCTTCCTTCTAACTTTGACTGAACTCATAGTAATAAATAGTTTACAGTGCATTTTGTTCAAAATTGGAGCTTAAAAAAATCAATAGAATTCTACAGCTCATACTTCTAAAAGAGGAAAAGTGGGTATAAAAGAAATTGTTCACTTTATTATGGCCTATCTTTTTTATTTGAAACTTTTTTTTATATCTGCATCGGTTATAGAATTATATAGAGAAAACCAAAAATGAGCAGCCATTTTTCAATATGGCGGCCGTAGCACAACTTTGATTTTAGGGGACTTTCAGTATATTCAATAAAAAGGTAAACGCAACATCTTTACGAAATTCCCTGCTCGTACTAATTTTTCAAGGGCAAAACCTATTTTTCTTGCACTATATAAGAGGTTGTTGTTTAGATATTGCGATTAAAAGGTAGTTTGACAAAAATCATGTATCAAACTTGTAATTTGTTACAATTAGATGGAAAAGCTTCGAATTTTTATGTAAGAAACGTAATGATAAAATTAAGGCTTGTAGCGTTAGAATTGCCAAACTACCTCTTAGCTTTCCATAAAGTAGATCCCTCTTCTTATTCTTAAAATAATGTATAATAAACAGACATTGCTTTGGACAGTCTTACCTTGTATTTCAATATTTGGTGGTGTAGATCAGACTAGACTGAAGATTGGTAAAAGGATAATGGAACTAATTAGTGTTATAAAAAGCGTGCTACTTCAACTAAATTTTTAAGAAATTATTTTCTCTTTAGCAGATTTTTAAAGTTAACAATTAACAGTAAAAATGCAATTCAGCTCAATATAGATCTTGAGTTGATATAGGACGTTGGCGTAAACACAATCTCGAACTAGGCTCCCCTGCCATTGCAAAATCACCGAAGTCTACTAAGCCTTTAGCTAGTAACAATACTCGTTGGTAATTTGTACTCTGTAATTGAAGTATTTCACCCCGTCGGTGAAGCTAAAACCCCCAGTTAAGAGTTAGCTCATTGAAATTACCTTATCGCAACTAGAAATATGAGAAATTTACGCTCACCCCGTCGAATTGGGCAGGCGAATAGCCAATACATGGAAATTCTGTGTTCTTAACCCATCCTGACGCGTGGACGAAAATCCCAAACCGGTGCCCTACATACCAGCAAAGCTTCTCACAAAATAAGTCACGAAATTTTAAGCTAAAAGCTTAATTTGGAGCACCATACCCACAGAGCCCTGCGGAAAAAGGACGCTACATTTTTCCCAATTAAACAATAAAAAAACCTTGTTATGAAACAGCTGTTCCGATAGCCGGTAAAACAGAACACATCCTAAACGTTAGCACTGCGTTTACACAACCACCGTGTTCCTATGAAGGAGCTTTTACACGGCCATGTATTTTACACAAAATAAATACCAAGTTAATTACGCTTTTGCCACATAACAAGGGTTGTAGCTGAAAGAAAATTCTCGCTGACAATAGTTAAAATAAATTTTACCTTGATAATACCGAGACAAATTTGTGTTAGGCGCCATCTTATTTAGCCGGAGATGGAATGGGGTTATTACCACGAAGGCTTTCTCTCGGCTGCAGGAAATGTGCTCAGCTCCTAGATGTGACCTACCTTGTTTCGTAATTTTTAAATGCTTATTTTATATCTAGAATTCATGTAACTGCATTTCGTCTCACAAATACAATCACATGACAGGTCATTTGAGAGATTTGAAATAAGATAACACACTTGAAATACAACATGCAGTGAAGATGTTCAGAATGACAATAATATAATAATATGTTCGACTTAAATAAACGATTAGCGATTTAGATGGCGTCACTCTAGGCGCTGACCACAACTTCACGAACAGCGATAAGCTACCGGCTAGATTTATTGAGCCGTCTCGGAATGGTAGAATAAAAAATAAACAACGTAATGCAGGTTAATAGAAAGAAGGTTTTCCAGGCTTAAGTCAGCATAAAACGTCGCTATACAACATGATTACGGAATGAGTGATAACGGGACGATCAGAGATTCTCAAATATCCGATTAGGAGTCGAAATAAAACTCTACTGTACAATAACGAGACAGGAAACGGAATTTAAGATTCGTATTATGGGCCGCGGGAATTATTAAAACTGACCTCGTTGAAACTGTCTCGAAGGGCTACTAATATTCCTAAAATGGCTGCCTATAGCACACTAAAGGGTCACGCTCAAGTATAAACATTGCTGGAGGCTAGCTCTCTGCCTGTTTGACAATAAATTGTGCGCCTCCAAAAAAGCAAATCGCCTTCACAACCCTCTCATTCATGTGCATGAAAAGGTGGTCGTTATAAACTATTTTAGCAAAGAAAATTAAACTTCAATATCACGTTCTGCGAAATTAAAATATGCACTGCTACATGTTATTGTTATTATACTTGGCGCAGCGAACAAATAGAGTGACTTATGCAACCCAAATAACATATTACAAAGCTGTCTGGATCAGTATTTGAATAATAATTACTAAAGAATCAGAGATGGGGTTCTTATAATTAAATTTAATTTAACTGACATTAAATAATTTTTTGAGGTTATGATCCAAATAGAAACTTCGACCACCTTAAAAAAACATAACATTTGTGTACGTGTAATTTGTAGACATGTGGCCTGGCGTTTGATAAATTTCATTATTGCGTACATATTACAAGTGCACAAATGTCTTGCTTTTTAAGTTTTCAGTTGTATCATAACCTCAAAAAATTGTTTAATGTCAGATGAAATTAGGTGTAATTATGAGAACCGCCATCTCTGATTCTTTAATAATTATTATTAAAATACTGATCCAGTTAGCTTTGTAATATGTTGTTTGGGTTGCATAAGTCACTCTATTTGTTCGCTGCGCCGAGTATAGAAAAACGATTAAAGAAGACAGACGTACATTAGTGTAGAAGATACTGCAGGTACCAGAACAATAAGATAAACGATATAAATTATTATCATTTCAAATGCATTTAAAGTACGAATATAGAAAAGAGTGAATAGTTTGGAAACAAATTTGCTGAAGAGAGAATAAAAAGGCAACGAAAAATACTCGTATTATCGAAAGCTCTGGGATTGACGCTATTAAATTAAAAAACTTTTGCGGAGAGTGAAAGAAATATGTAAAAGAGAATGGTATGTCTAAATTTGGACCATTCAATAATGTTAACCTTGTCCTAGCGTTTAAATAACGATCATATGATTTTCTTGACTTTCAAAGCGGAAGCTAGATCAATGTTAGTTTTTGTCTAAGAAAAAAATTAAGTTTCTAACCTAATTGTCAATTTTTATGTTCAACGTTTACTAAACAACTGTGAGTCAACGGTACAGTAATGTTAGGCCGAGTTGGACTAAATTATATTATAGTTTTTAAAATGTGTTTTTAAATAATTTTCACAATGTCATAAATACATAAAGTTCCTCGCCAATTACTTTGGATGAAATTCTGGCTATTTTTCGTCAGTAGGTCTGAAATATTGTGCAGTTTATGTTACGATATCAAAGTTTATGCAGATCATATATTATTTTATTTATTTTGTTGTATCATTTTTATTATTGCTCCTTTGTTGGCTATATTTTTGTAAGATGTGGCAATAATGTTGTAATCTCAGTATCTGCCTTTTTTATAAATCTTAATTTTAGACTCGCGTTATTTGTGTGCCTCGCTTGCTGCGCTCGCTCGGCTACAAACTGCGGCTCATCCATAAAAGTCCCTAATTTCGGAATTGTAACAAAAATAGCAATTTCTTCCAATCGGACAAAAAATACTACTTTGTTGACGGGTTTAGAGTTCTTAAAATACATGATTTCGGCATGTTATCGTTGTTTCTAGACAACAAGTTCTAGCAGTAGCAAAATTTATATAAGTAGTTGAAAAAATATCCTGTTTTTCGAATTAAACCTGAAGTTGTACACCGAAATCATCAGGTCGAAGTGTGTAACACGTTGTGTGCGAAAAACGTATTTTGCAGCGTGTTATATAAAATATTTTTTCAAAATTCTATAAACATTTTAATAAAATTACATTTTTAATATTGGGCAGATAATGCAATTTTATTATCACTATCCAAATACGTAAAATATTAAACTATATGAAAGTGCAGTAGCCTGGTTGCTAGAAAAATAATAAAAATACCAACCTCTAACAATTTTTAGAAGTTTGGTCTTCTTTGTCATGTTCGCCTTGAGTAATGGTAGTTTCAAAAACCCGAATGAATGACATGAACAGTTCAATCACCGTTATTCTCAAGACGAGGCTCGTCAAACTGAAATGATAGTTCTGAACATCTACTTGTCCCGCTTTTTCAAGCCACTTGTTTTTGCCAAGGATTGCAAAAACGCGTCTTATCCCTCCCAATAATAGTGTTTCCTTCGGCGATTCAGTCAGAGCGTCTCTTTATCAGCGTTGGAGTTGGTCTTCATGGATCACTACAGCCTAAAAAGTTAAATCCATTTTTCATTGTTCTCGCTTAATCGTGTTTGTTTGAGTTACGAACACTGGACAAGTCGAATGTTTCGCTTAATTGAGCTACAAGCGCTATTTGCTACAATTCTGAGGATGTGATTTTGAGAGTAGCACTAAATTTTTGATAGTAGCTCGAAATGTACAGTAGGTGAAGTTAGCTGATTGCTGAGGTAAATGCTTGTTTACAGCTTCAAAGAGACATTTCCTTAAATGATCTGTATTACAGGAGTAGTTGAAAATGCGTTACTACACTCAAGCTGTTGTTAGTAAGAATTATTACTTGTATAATAGCAATAATTGTAAATATTTTTTCCGACATGAGCGTTTGTATCTTAATAGTTAGGTTTCTATAAGTCCTTACACGAACTGAAACATATTTTTTTTACGACGACCACTAAAAGTAGGCCTTTTAGCGCTAGCTTTTTTCACTAAAAGTGACGTTTTATAATTTAGCGTGTTTAAAGAAATCAGCTGTTTACTTTTAGCACATGTGTTATAAAGTGATGTGAGGTTATAAAACTACAATTTCGAACTGGAAGTGAGATTGTAAAGTTATTCTAGTTACTTCTTGCGTTAGAGGTAAAGTGTTTTTTAAATAATTAAAGCGTTATGTAATGAATACAGTCAGATGTGTAGTATTAATAATTACCTTTGATAACTGACTTTGACAGTACTGGCTCCACAAACATTCACCTGCGCGTCAAGGCCATCTGTTTATTATGACATAAATTATAACTGTCGTAGATGCAAACCTTTGTGAAATCGACATTTATGGATTAATAACAGTACAATTAAGGTCGTAGAAAAAATATTGT
Organism: Agriotes lineatus; assembly: GCA_940337035.1. Lineage (NCBI taxonomy): Eukaryota > Metazoa > Arthropoda > Insecta > Coleoptera > Elateridae > Agriotes > Agriotes lineatus. Next base: position 17,890 of record CALNHX010011540.1, read on the forward strand.
ATGTAACTCATGCTTAAGGCGGCTAAGGAGAGCTGAGAAAAATGTACGTTGCCCCTACACAAAATATATACAGGCAACTTATAATACATCAGTTTGAAACCCACTCTCGACTCTAAGGAATGTTAATGACGTCAGTAATCTTCTTTAAACCCTTACAGTACTTATCCCTTGAGTCACTTTTGTGTGTAGGTACACAAAGAAAGTGGTTGTATGACTAAACAGACAAGTTTTGAATTAATATTATTTACGTTATGAACCTGATGTAAAATTTCATTTTATTCTTTACTTAGTTTTATTAAATCATTTTAGGTGCCATGGCTTCTTATCAATAATAAAAATTACTTTATGTATTTGCCAACACTTGTTTTCATTCAAAAGTACTTGTATGTTTATTTTTAGGTTTTGATTGTTCTTTCTTTGACATGACCCCCATCTCTGAAAAAATTGAAGGCCTACAAAGTGTTCTTTCATTCAGATGTGATGTTTGCAATATTATACAGGCTGTAAGGACTGAAAATCCCAATGAAAATATCAATACCAATTCGCTAGCCGTTTTGGGTGCTATATCTATGGGGATAGGATACAGTCAATTATCCGAACTTTTTGCAGCAATGGACATTCCCAATATGTCGAATAAAACATATACGAAATTTCATGATAAAATATCATCCGCTGTTTCTCATGAAAGTGAAGAATTAATGAAAGCTGCTGGTGAAGAAGAAGCAAAATTAGCAGTAGAATCAGGAGATGTAAACCAAGAGGGCATTCCTGTGATATCTGTAATAGTCGACGGTGGTGGAGTAAACGCTCTTACCGTACAAATTACAATGCCTCATCTGGAGTTGTAAGTACCTAATACATATTTTGTATATTTACAGGAATCAGGAATATAGGCAGATATTTAAATCTTTTTTTTCGTATTTACAGGCTTGCATTATCGGCGCAAAAACAAAAAAATTGTTATACGTAGGAATACGCAACAAATATTGCTACGTATGCGCAAGAGAAAATGATGTTCAACACCACTGTTTTAAAAACTGGAACAGCAGCTCTACATCAATGGAAGCCGATATAATAGTAGAGGGTTTTAAAAAATCTGTAGATACGCATCGTTTAATTTATGGCAAGATAATTGGAGACGGCGACAGCAGCGTATACATAAAGTTGACCGAAGTAGCACCCTACGGACCGACATTTGTTATAGAAAAAATTGAGTGTCGCAATCACCTTCTCAGAAATTATTTAAATAAAATTGCTGAAATAGCTAAAGACACTAAATTTCCTATAGTACTTAGAAAAAAAATTACCAACGGCGATACTTTAGGCAGATTTAGAAATGCTGTTACTAAAGCAATTGAATATAGGGAAAAGGGAAGCGAATCATTTTCTGAAAAGGCAAGCTTATTGAAAAACGACATTGTAAATGGACCAAAACACATATTTGGCGATCATAGTGGTTGTGCTGATTATTTTTGTAAAAAAGATAAGGAGGGAGAGGTAATAAACTTTTTTAAATTATTATAAGGTAATGATTTGATATACATTTTTTTTTAGGAAAACATGATACCTGATTTACAAACAAGTGGTCTTCTAGATGTAATTAAAAATATAAACAAGCGGCTTGCAAATAATGCAGGAAGTTTGCTACACGATATGGATACCAATGCAGCCGAAACTTACAACTCCATTGTTGCAAAATTCGTGGGTGGTAAAAGACTTAATTTTTCACTAAAAGGCTCCTACGAAACGAGATGTAAAGCGGCTGGAATTTCATATAATACAGATGGCAACTTCGAATGCATGGTGCTAGATCGCTTAGGTTCTAATGGCACTTGCGGATTCCACTTAGAGAGATTCCTTGATAGGAAAAGAAAAGCAAGAGAATTTCGCAGAAATGGTATGTATTTAGTGTCCTTGTCGAGAACATGAATAAACGTAATGTACTGCTTACAGGCAAGTCAACAAAAAAGAAAGACTTTGCAGCAGCAGACGAAAATTATGGTCCAGAAGCTTGCAACCATGTTGCAGATATGGATGCAAGTTTGTATGCTACAAGCTCTGCAAAATTTTTGCACGAACTAGAAGACGTTGACAGAGAAAAAATATTCCAGGAAACGGTTCTTCAATCTAACAGCAAAGTTTGGAAAGCTGAGAGGAGAAAACGAATTACAGCATCGACATTTGGCAAAATTTGCAAATTGAGAAAAACGACGTCTACTGCAAAAACAGTTGCCTCCTTGCTATATTCGACTTTCTGCGGTACTAATGCCACACGGTTCGGATTAGAAAACGAAGAAACGGCAATCAAGTTATTCGAAGAACAGTCTGGAAAATCAGTGCGAAAGAGTGGGTTAATAATTGATGAGGAACATTCGTATCTGGCATGTTCGCCAGATGGATTAATTGACGACAACGCACTAATAGAAATTAAAAGTTCGGATAAAAGTGGAAACTTGCCACCTGTCGATGCTGTTGTTCAAAAGAAGATCGATTTTTGTAAACTCGAAAATGGATTAATACACCTCAAACGAAATCACAATTATTTTTACCAAATCCAGGGCCTCTTGCATATTGCAAAACGGGAACTGTGTTATTTTCTGGTTTATACAAGGGGAGGGTTACATATAGAGGAAATTAAGAGGTACCTAATATTCTAGCTACAGTATACTTTAAGCTATTTTCAAAGTCTGCTTGTGAATTATTATTTATTGAAATATATATTTCAGGGATGATACATTTTGGAAAGAAAATATGGAAAGAAGATTGTGTGATTTTTATATAAGCTCTTTACTACCTGAATTACTAGATTCTAGAAGATGTCGACAACAAGAAATAAGAGAGATTTATTTGAACTAAGAAATAACATGTTAAAAATTCGATTGCTACTATTTTTAGTCTTCGACTAATTTATGCCGAATATGCTAAATTAAAAGTTTACGATAAATAATTTCTTATTTTTTACTTCAACGACATCCACGAGAATGTGTTCTTATACCGGGCGGGGACTACATATTTCCAATTATATGTAAAAAGCTTTATGTGATCTCTATCGAACGAATTCGTTACCTAGAAACACAGTTTCATATTTCATATCAATACAGGCAACAGGCTACGTAAATTGTTATTTAATCACTCACTTGCAGTGCGTTTCTAAGTACCTAGGTGTTGAATTTTTCTAACAAAGATTTTTAGTGCAAGCAAATAATGTCCCCACCCGGTATATCAAACTTATATAGGTATCATTTTTTAATTATTGTTGTTGCTATATTTTTGTATTAAACTGACATAAATTGTTAAAATAAATAATGCATTTGTTATTCTTGAAGGGAACAATGTCTTTAATTAATTTTTAGTCACAATTACAGTGGGTATACCGAGTAGGTACCTACTACATTTTTCATTCAATGCTACTAAGCTGCTTATTTTGACGCGATGGGATTAACAGTCGCTTTCTAATTCCTTGCTCCCTTGCAGCAGGTAGAAGTTGTTTTACCCGTTAGAATCGCTCACTTAGACAATTTATGTCAATTTTTAAGATTGTTTTGAGTAAGATATCAAAAATATGCATTTAGTTGAAACCAATCTATTCATATTATATAACTGTAATCAGGTGTTACATCAACAGTGTGCATTTGGTTTCCTCATTTTTTGAGCATATAAATTGATACTGCAATTATATAAAATACACAAATTGGCTTCTATAAATAATATGAATTTTTTTTTCAAAAACTAACGTCGCTCTGTTGATTAAATATCATTTAACATTAATATGAAATAGCGAGCGCCTGTTCAAAATCATTTTTCTGGGCTGTATCTTGCTCAACAGAATCTGATTTTATTACAAAATTTCTACAGTATGGTGGGTTGCCTATCCTCTCTCCTTAGCCGCCTTAAAGTGGTTTATGCACGGCTTCGTTTCATAATTTTCATGTCTCGTGCATAAACCTCAACTTTGAGCACTTGTTGCATAAATAGCTATTATGTTTTATAAAGTCGAGATTTAAATAATACGGTGAAAATAGTATAAGGCTAGCGTAAAAAGTATTTATTTGTTCACTAATCGTGAAGTCTATTTGGAGTTGTTTTAACTGAACATTAATTATGTCACTTACAATCAAGTCAATTAAATGATCGTTCTGAATCATAGAGGAGTACAGAGCACTATTCTAGAGACAAATTCTCTTGATCAAAATAAATAACAAGTTCCGTTGGACATTGGTCTGAAGTTGAGAATTAAAGAAGTTATAAGCCTGAGAAGGCAACAGAAAAACACTGATTCTAAATAATGTATAATGTTACGTTAAACTGCATTACCGTGAAAAACAGTTGGTAAAAGGTTTAGAAGAGGTAGTTTATGGAAGAGCGAAGGATGTCCTTTGTGCACCCTGTTGCTATCGAATTTTTTTTCAATTCTAGTTGGTCATTCGAAAAGCCTATAATAGCACCATGTAACTTTGAAACACCTTGTATATTATGAATTAATATACACGCAGATATGCTTATCCCTAAAACTATTTTATTTGCACTGTAACGGTCCTTTCTGGTTTTGCCCTTTATGGCTTAAAACCTGTTGAATGTATGCCTACTTCTTCGATTACTGGCTCTAGGAATTCTTGAGGGTAGAGCTAACTTCAGTTCGTAGTATTTGAGAAGCGAAGGAAGTCAAAATGTTGACGAGCTAAGTTGATTTAGTTTGTTCTGTGGAACCTTTTTTGAAACTTGACCCCCATGCTTTATTCCGAAGTCGTTGAGTGCTAGAACGATTTTCTACGTTTATGAAGCCTATGACACAGTTATTGCAACCAAGATGCAAACTGTGCAAATTTAATTTTGACTGCACGTGTTCGTTCGGGCCGTTTTCCACCTTAAATGTACGCTTGTCCCCATTGTGTTGGCGTTGATAGCGATTTGCGTTTACAGGGCCGCTTCACTAGCGCTAGGCTACTACTTAGCTAACGCTTGGCTAAGGAGCATGCTGAAAATTTTCTGGAGTTGTTTAGCTGTCGTATGGATCGCTCCTGCTAGTTGTAGTTGGTACCCGTTTTGCGGAGGCCTCAGGTCGCATCCAAGTGAATTTCTTGAAACGCGCAGACAGTTGGGGGCGCCAGTAGTTCCAGAGGTCATTCGAGCGTTGCTTCCTTTTCTTACTAATGCTAATCACTGAAGCTGCTCGGGAAAAACCTGATTGCTATCTCTATATATTAGCATTCAGTTGTGGCTAAGATGGTACCAAGGGAGTTTTGTAGAGCGTAAGGCAGGCGGAGGTGTCAGTTTCATGTTGTATGCCAGTTAGGATAAGTTTTCCATTGTCTGATAATTGTGCAGCCCTATTAACTTTATTTTACGCGCTGATTCTGTTTCAAAGTGCTATTTACCATTGAACTAAAATTTTAGTAACCTCCTTTTATCATTTAATTTTGTTTAATTATTTTTGTACCTAATGTAGCTCTTGTATTTTTTAACAAGTAATTTTCGGGATTGTTTCGAGTTTTGGTACACAGTTTAATCTATGTGCACATTTTAACAGTGATTGCACCGTTTAAGCTCAGGTTGTTGTGTATTGATGACCCAGATTTACTGTTTATTCGTGTTTGACATTATTTGTTTATTATAATAAAATTCATTGCATCTAATTGTTGTTATTTGTTTTAATATGTAGTTTTGGGTTAACCGCTGATACTACAATTTAACTGACACTTGCGTTTATTTTCATATATGAGCTTACTTGTTGTTCTATTAAAGCTTCAGTGACTTTTATATCTGGTATCTTTGAGCTACCACTACCTCGTCGTTTTCTTAAGTTGAGGTTTTTATAAGTTGGGCTCCTATAAGATAAGTGAGAGTATTTGGCTACAAATTGACTGTTCTGTTTTGTTGTCGCTGGTGGCAACTGGCACCAACTTAGTTTCTTTTCTTACTTAATAACATTAGGAGCCATCGCCATCCTTACCCATGACCATAAACCGCCGAGGGTTTCGAGCTAGCCTGAGTGATGATCTATCTCGGTGTATGGTAGAAATGGGCGTAACAACACCCTGCCATGTAAACAGAATCTTGTAAGTGTTTGTTTCGATAGTTTTAGCTATATTTTACGAAGGGAAATAATAATCACCAGCAATAATTTTGACAAATAACAACCCGAAAATGCGTTACCTAGAAATAACCCGAGGCGAAGCCGAGGGTTAATTCGTAAAGGAAACGCACTTGAGGGATATTATTTGCCAAAATTATAAGGATTTATCTCTGGCCGCGGTGCGTTCGCGAAGATAAGTTCTCAAATAAATTAATATTTTTTACCGAAGCTAGAAGCCCTTTTTCTAACATATTAATTTGACACTTCATTATTTACTTATCATAGGATACTACTGAATTTTAATTAGGTAGTTTCCATGGTGGCTGACAGTCACCCTAGGATCGTTTTCACTTCAAGTGTGATCTGATTTGTCAACTGACACACCTGATCGAAAATAATCAAATTCGATTGGTCTGTAATATATGCAAAAACTTGTCCTAATGTCACTTTCTTATTAGCTGTATGCTTTATTAATTTAATTGTAGTTTTAAGCTGTACAGCTGCTTTTTGATGAATGCTGCTTCGTCAAGCTACCCATCATATAATCTGAACGAACAGAAAATAAAGTGGCTACATTGTCACTTTCAAATGAAATCAATTCTGTAAATTTAGGCTCATTCTGGGTTAAAGTTTCTAGTGTTAGTTTTATTCATTAATTTATTATAATCCAAACAACATAACGTTAATGCAGATGTAGTATTATTAAATTAGCAAATATCAACAACAGTGAATGCACTCAACTGTTAATACAAATATTAAACCAACATTTAGTTGCAGAAGCACAGAACCATCACAATAGATTCCATTAAAAGCTTGCTATTCGTTATGAGATCACCGTTCAGCGTTTTTGGTGGTGCTTGACCAGTTGTTTATAAAGAGAACAAAAGTTCATTTTTTAATATTACATGAAGGCACTGTTTTAATGTATTTCGTAAACATTAGTTATAAATGATGCTGTAATATATCTTTTGCACTCCCGGGACTAAAGGATCTACGTTAGGCGTCACTTGAAGCACCAAAGTTCCACTTTTAATCCCTGAGGGATTAAATAAAAATTTAATTTACAACATTACCTTAGTTATTCATCTGCATTTCCAAAGTCATCCATTTTTCCGAATCGAACGTATACATTTTAACACCAGCATAATCAGATTTATTTCATGATTTGTGATCCGGGAGTGCACAAAATAGCGTATATACCTGGGGACCAAAGTGCCTTTGATCTCTTTATTCGCAGGATCAAATGATGAACTTTTGTCACATGGTATATAACATATAACATACTATTTTGTTACTATTTGAAATTGCATAGGCACGTTATAACAATGGCAACTACTTTCTGAAGTTTGCACAAAATGGAACAAACTTTAAGGGGTTGGAACGTCGTTATTACTGCAATTTAAAAGTTGGTAATTTTTAGGATATGCAGCATATGTGCTCTCGATTAATGACTTGATTCAGAACTCTTAAGAATAAGCTAAAGTCAACTGTCTCATCTACTATTGAGGGCAACATTTGTAGATTATATTATGGTTTCTATAGATATGAGTTTCTTGCTTATAGTTCTAGTCAATCTTCAGTATTTTTTAGAAACAAATTGCAGTTGATAAAGTGCTGTCCTTATAAGCCAGTATTTGTGTAATTGACGTTGGCTACCCTCGAAGCTACTAAACGTACATCGCTATTTATATCTGCAATTTCTGATTTGGATAAACAATACATGGATAGAGAAGAGTGGCAATTCACTGAAGCGTTATTAGGTCAGTTTAAAAAGTTACGCCGCCACTGCATTTTTATACACACGAAGAAAGGGAGACGACTGGACTCCTCGCGGTCTAAGGTTATCGCGGAGACAAATCAATAGTAAGCATATAAAGCTAGTACAAGGTGGTTCTCCGACAGGGTGGTATAATTTTTCGGTATTTTGGGAGTAGCATCGGCCAAACTTTGGCATTTCTCGACGTTGTAGGATTTAAAAATTCTCGACATAGCCTACGAATTTTAAATCTAACCTCTATCACAGACTTGCTGTCGCCAAATTTTCAATCAGCGAAGTTGAAGCGACTTTAATAGTTAAGTAATGCATGTTTTTTATAATCAAATTTGCTTACACGAAAGTTGAGTGAAAAAAGTGAAAAAAATGAAAATATTTTTTTTTCTTCTATTGTAATAAAGATTTTCTTAGAATGGTAGTGAATGTGAAGCCCATCGCGTACAGTTTAGACGATCCTCTACTGCAAAACGTAAAAGAGGCCAATGACTATGAATTAATGAATAATAAACTCGCAAACTTTCTGATGAATAATAAATAAGAATAGATACACAATTTGAGCTTCCCTAAGAGCTCACTACGTGCTAATTAGCAGAAGGGCATATTCTGAAAAAGCAAGTAATGCTTGGATAATTGGCAGAAATATACTCATATATCTACTAATCAGCAAAGGAATGCTAAACTAATAAAGCCTACAGTACCTCTGGTTGTCTGAGAGATATAATCGAATAATGAGTAGCTGTGGATTGAGAGCAAGATTAAATTATGGAAATGCTTTCTACGATCTGTAATAATAGTGGTAGAGATAAGGCGAACCAGAGGCTGAATATGACAGAAAAAATTCAAGATTATGCAAAGTTGTAGGTATTGAATGGGAATGGCACATAGGTGATTTATTCTAATTAAAACAATTTTTGCGTTCTCAAATTCAATTGTAAATAAATAAATTACAGAAGAAAATGTGTTACTCTCTTAAATCATGAAAGCGCACAGCGCAAACAACTTTTCCTAGATCTAATATGCAATAGTTATCCCTCCTTCCTTAATCAAGTTACTAAAGCCTTACGTTACGGTGTCTAATTATACACTGATAGACTATACTGCAATAAGAGTTGGATATGTAATTATTTTACATTACGACAATTATTTGATGTTCTTTATATGTCACATTTGACTATACGAATTCTATTTCTATTTTAAATAAATTCTCAATTAAGAGAATTCAAGTAGTTCTTATGCCCATTATTTATGAATCGTTAATATTTATTTATTCAATCTTGCTAGATTAGCAGAACATGATTACTCCCAAAACGAGTTGGTTCACGCAATATCAAGATTGTTTATTATTTCTGTAATATTACTTGTTTAATCAAACCTTATGACTCTTACTCAAAAAAAAAAAATCCTGCCGTGTCCTATTCCCAGTAAATACAGCTGACGCTATCCAATTCACACGATGTAATTATTCGACACTAAACTAAGCTCAACATTCAGTTCCAGAAATTATTTCAATAGCTTGCCAGTATTTTAAATTATGTCCTTCTACCATACATGTCTCCTTTATACCTTCTCTACATTCTTCAAGTTTTAAATTTTCACTTATTCTCTTCTCATCAATTTTATTATAAGTAAGCCCTTTCTCACACCAAAATAGATCATGAAATCACATTAGAAAAAGGGTTTATTTTCAAAATTTCAGTTTTTACAAAAATTATTACGTTTTTCTCTGAAAAATTTCTATTCTGTACATAAAAATTAATATCACCGTAGTAATCAATTTTTGAATATTTTTTACAGTACAGCACTCTATTTTATTATCACATTTAGTAACACCCGCTATATTGAATAAAATTTCTCAAATAAGTATTTGCTATTAATTTTCCACTATATTTCAGGTAACTTTTAAATCATTCTAGAACCTCCTGTTTCCTATTTTTAATTTTTCAACTAAATTCAAATTATTCCATTATTTTACAAAATACATGTTAATTATTATTCTTTTATTATACCCAAATTCATCTTTGCAAATCTAATAGTGAAATATTTTAATCAATTTCTTTAATATAATATCAAATCCTTGTCTTGCATTAATAAATTAACGTAATCTTCTTATATGCAATCCATAGAAATAATAGTTGGAGAGTGTTAATAACTACTTATTACATAGTTTAAAATATCTTAATGTTACTATTAAGACTGAAACAGTTAACTCAAACAACTAGTAATGTCTAGTAATTTGCAAAGAGAAGAGATATCACAGTCGGTAAGATTTCAACTTGTACACCCAGAGGGAATCTGTTTTCTAGTGAGGCGACTTAACTGTTCGGCCAGGAATGCTACGTAACACAAAGGCATATCATTATATTATAAAGGACAAAGTGATGACATGAGAAAGTAAGCCTCACACAACCGCGGATAAAGTATGCGGGCTCTGCAAGCATGAAAATGTGACTCACGCCACGCAGGTAAGTAAGAAGGCACGCAAATAGGCAAGCGTGCAGGCACTACATTTATATGTAAGGATGACTATAACGAAACACAAGGCGAACCAGATGAAAAATGTGGAAAATTAGGAGGATCTTTTGAACCTCATTGAAAATACTAGTTTCAGGCAATTATGAGCTCAGAAAAGGAAAACTCCGTACCTTGTCGATTGTTTTAGATTCTTCCAAAAGCTCTAAATGTTATAACTTAGAATTTTTATGCTTAAAGCCAGGAATTTTGTGAACTAGAACCTTCCACTAGATATTTTAAAATTAGTGGAACGACGTGTCTCTTTTATAAGCGTCAAGGATAATAGTGTCCTTACAACTTTAAATCAGGTTTAAATTGTGCTAAGCGGGGAATGTAGTTTAGGTTACAGCTTATAGTAATTTATTTACTTTGATAATCGTCTTAGACGAATTACTGCTACATAATTAGCAATGCAGGATTTTTGAAAAACAGAATCCGGGAAATGATCATGGAAGAAATTAAAAACTCAATAAAAGTAGTGTTTAGCACCACTTAAGGTATCATTTTCAAGTTCTAGATTTCAGTAAACTTTCAAACTGGCATCAAAACTTTTTTGTCTACAAAAACAGTTTAAACAATGTAGAAAAAATTAGTTAGGTTATTGTTTCTAAACTCAGACTTATTTCAGAATACTTTCAAAGCCATCTGCAACAGTACTATATTTTGCAAATATGTAGGAAACATATTTAGTAACTGTTCTGCAGCTTACTACAAATAACATTTATAAGAAATTGCAATAAAATCGAATATTTTAGAAGCAAGAGTTAATAAATTGCCAACCAACCAACACTTTTTTCTTGTGAATATTTCAGCAACAACTAGTTTTACAAATCATATACAGAAGCATGGCTGTTGGAACTTACTAAATTCCCTTCTAATTTTTGGGAGAACTATAGTTAGCGAAAACTGTTATACTTCTCCCCGAGGGTGGGGAGATTTGAGAGAAAACTTGTACGTACATTTAGACATTCCTTATCAAAACAGAGTTTGCAAGAACCCACACATATTTGACTTTGTTGTGGGCGTACTTCAAGCAATAAACGCCTGAATTTAATTTTGAATAAATATTTGCCAGTGGGGAGCGTTGTTTTATAAGTTGAGAAATCTAATTAAGGGTTTCGACCACCAGCGGCGTGGGTATTCACATAAAATTTTTAGCTGTTGGCAATTTCTTTAAACTGATATTCCCATGAAAGTGATAGAAGATTGGTAACATCTAATATTACCAAGGTTTCAATATAATAATTCAAAGTAACTAGCTTCAGACGTGATAGCAGTGTATGATACGTTTTTCCGAGGCACGTAGAAAATTATATTTGGTATAAAAGCTGAATAATTTATACCAACGGTACTTAAGGACGTTTGAACCATTTTTATAAACCGATGCGCCGAGGTGTTCAAACTAGCTCTTCACTTCTTTAATCACTTTCTCATTGATTAAAATATCTTAATGGCTAGAAATTTCTTAAGATATGGGAACAAGAAGTAGCCGTTTGGAATCTGATCTGGCGAATACGGTAGATTGGGGTCAAGTAATTGGAAATGGAGTTGAATTTGATAGACCGTCGTCTCAAATTTTTCCAGCAATGTACACTGTACAGCAGTATTGAATATTAGCGTAGTACCCTTTCCCAAACAGTAAATTTGAATTCTATCCTTGGTATCCCAAAACATAGATGTAGCCGATTATACAGCCGCGCAACGCTCTTCGTCTCATTTGGTGTCGGTGAATCAGGACCTTAGCTCTGCATCAACAGTCGTTTTGTTTCAAGGGTGTGGTGCTAAACGTAAGTCTCATCGATAGTTACAAGGTGGACCATAAAATCCTTGAAATCATCTTAAACAGGCCAAGGCATTAACTGAAATGTACTGACAACACGATTTGGCTTCAAAACATTGATAATTATATAATGTGACGGTGGTCTCAGCTACTTAACGCACTTTAACACGACATTCAACCAAAACACTATCTTAGACTTTTTCATCAATTTTTGGAGTAACCTAACCAAAGGAAAACACTAGTCTAATAGGTCTGTCTTTTTATGTATTTTGGCGCACCAAAAGCAGACATTTTCAACAATGCTACTAGACTATAAAATTGCTGTTGGATGTAAGTAAAACACTTGCCGAACCTTACATTATCAGTGAAAATCGTACGACACTCATTAATGACCAATAGAAAAAATTAGTTCACAAGCCGTATCCAAGACAACAACAAAATTTCTTGGAAATTTTTGTAGGTAGACATTACTTCTTTTTAGGGTTTGTGTCGTTACGATTTTCTTACCGAATCTGCATTCGAGCATTAATTCATATCCGGAAATTATTTTTCGTGCATTCAACAACGTCCTAAATTAATACGACGTTGTTGAAACGCACTCAAAAAAATTTCCGGAAATAATTAATGCTCTTATGATATTATATGTGATAATTTATCACACGCTGCCAAAAGAGCAAGGACAACCTCAAAAGAATATAAGCGAGCTACATTGTTTGTGATGCCCACCTAGAGGACAAAGAAACAAAACCACCAACCGAAGCAAATCTACAACTTTGTTTGTGGTAATCATTATTGCTGAAAGGTTAATTGTAAAAATTGCAAAATTATTTATCAAACAAAAAAGTTAAAACGCAAATGGTTCCAACTGATGTAGGTAAGTATTACCGTTATAAGGTTTTAATTTAATAATATTAACTACGTTTACACCGTAGGTAACTAATACTTACTATGATCTCGGTATAATATAATAGTTTGGTAATTAATAAAAACTTGATCTCAAGATAATTTTTTAAATGAAACTTTAAGTTACCTCAGCATTATTTTAATCATGTGCTAAAATTAACTGCGTTAATCCGACTCTTATCTCAGCTTACGGTCATGCTTTAATAGTAATACAATACGAGTCATCTGAATAAATCAAATAAATCAATCGGAAGTGACAAAAACATTCATTTATTAGTCAGGTAAATGAAAAACTGGAGTAGTCATAAATGAAGTTTATTAATAATCTGCTCGCTAT